>JBBPBX010031055.1:0-34780 GCA_038048925.1 Garcialebias charrua | reverse complement strand
GTGTGAAGGCAAGGATCCATTTTCTAACAGTCATTGAGCAAGATCACATATTGTAGGCTTTTCTTCATTGTCTACATGGTTTGATCATAAAACTGTTGTAGATATGAATTTTTTTAACTTCAGTAATAGCTTCAGGTCATTCTTTTTAATTCTACCCAATAAAATTTCCAACCAGGTACTGGGGCAGGTTTCTGGTTTCTACTATCTCATCACAGCTGGAGTATTTGCAGCCAGCTTGTCTTCTGCTCTTGGATTCATGGTCTCTGCACCGAAGATTTTTCAAGTAAGATAACATCATAACAACCTTTTTTACATTTTAATAGAGTTTTGAATTAAATATGGTTTTAGTAACAGAGACAGACCAGCTATGCTGCATGGTGTGGAGACAGAAACATTGACAAAAAGACAGGAGACAAAATTGGGAAAGGCAGAGCAGATGATGTTGAGGTTTTGCTCAGGAGTGACAAGGATGGATACCATTAAATGAGATCATAAGAGGGACAGCACAGGTTGAACAACTGGGAGATAAAGTTAGAGAGGCCAGACGGAGATGGTTTGGACATGTCCAGAGGAGGGACATTGGGTATATTGGTAGGAGGATGCTAGAAATGCAGCTGCCAGGAAAAAGACAAGGAGAAGATATATGGCTGCAGTTAGAGTGGACATGGAGGTAGTTGGAGTGAAGACAGAGGATGCAGAGGACAGAGATGTACTGTAGGAGGATAAATTGCTGAGAAGAATTTTACAAAACAGATATATAAAAAGTTAAACCACTTATTAATGTGTAACATCACATCTAACTTGATAATTTTTTTCTGTCTTTTTTAGTGTCTGTGCAAGGACAAACTATACCCATACATTATATTCTTTGAAAAAGGTTATGGGAAAAATAAAGAGCCTCTCCGGGCATATATTCTCTGTTACCTCATTGCTGTGGCTTTTATTCTCATTGGTAGGTCCAATTTATTTTTGCAAATTGTACAATTATTTTTAATTTTGTATTATTTTATAAATGTAAACCTGTTTCATGAATATACTTATAATTCTGAATTTATATTCACATTTTTATTTTTTTCTATTTCTTTGTCTTTGTTCTCATCACAGCGGAGTTGAACACCATTGCAGCACTAATCTCCAACTTCTTCTTGTGTGCATATGGCCTTATAAACTTCAGCTGCTTTCATGCTTCTTTAATGAATTCACCTGGTGAGTCACTCACTCCATTACTTACTTTTATGGTTTTTAATCCATTTATTGTCGGTGCAGCAACACAGTTTCATATCTCCTAAACAAAAAACTGTATAACAACCACTTTTTCAAATTGACAGTGGTCATATCCAGCAATATTATTCAACAAAAAATACTATCATCTGACACTTTTATTAGGTAAACCAATATCAGAATGATAATTATATTGGTTTAACACAGATTTTATTGCATTGTGAACACATACAGGGAATCACTTGTTGATAGAGGAACTTTTGTCTCTAGGCAGTTAATTGCAAGTCTCAATGCAACATTTTGAAAAGCACTGAAACTAAACAACGCACATTCTAGAGAGACTTTATGGAGACCAGGCAAAGCTCTAGGACTCTGGACAGACTTTGTCTCTCAGTTGGCTGGGAACACCTTGTACTCCTCCGGGCTATGACCTCGACTTCCCAGCTGATGTACGAGCTGAACCGCACGATGGGAGCAACCGCGGACCTGCGGTGCGTTTTGGGACTCGTTTACAGCCGTCCGGCCTCAATCAGGGCACATATGGGGGGGACTTGTAGCTCGGAACCTCACATGATTCGGCGATTTGGACCTGAACAGCACCTGGACTTGGAAGGCTGCAGTCAAAAGTACACTGTGGCCTGACCTGAAAATAAATAAAGCGACTATCTAATCTGGACTCTGAGCAACCTTGAAAAGAAGGCTGTCTGCAAAGCTTCTCCTGGAGTCGAAAGCTGTTGAGAACTCGCTGCCCCCCCCCTCCCCCCAGAGGTCTCTGTGTGTGCGTTCGGATGGAGCCGAGCTGAACCATCTGCAGACTGTGCTTATCTGGAATGATTACTCACGGATTAAATCTCCCTGCTTTTCATCAAAATGCAACATGTCTTGTCTTTATTAGTGCTAAACAGTGCTGGGCAGCGCTAACCCAAAAATTAGTTCCACTATTTCTAAAGCACTAATTAATTTATTTAGGTCCACAATTTCAAAAGCACTAATGTCTTATAAAAATTAGGGGAAGCTAATTCTAAACCGCTAATTCTAAAATAAAACACCATCAGACAAGAAGCAAGTTTTAAGTTGTTTGTATTGTACTATAGACTTAGGAAGGTATTTATAATAATATTGTTTGTAATAATAATCATTTTCTTTGAGTATAACCAATAGACAGGAAGGTATTTATAATAATATTGTTTGTAATAATAATCATTTTCTTTGAGTATAACCAATAGACAGGAAGGTATTTATAATAATATTGTTTGTAATAATAATCATTTTCTTTGAGTATAACCAATAGACAGGAAGGTATTTATAATAATATTGTTTGTAATAATAATCATTTTCTTTGAGTATAACCAATAGACAGGAAGGTATTTATAATAATATTGTTTGTAATAATAATCATTTTCTTTGAGTATAACCAATAGACAAAAAATACACACAACAAAACAGACCCTGATTACACCCAAGAGTTCTTTTTTTTTTCTATTTTAAATCAGTTCTTGAATCCCGGATGATTAAAGGTCCATCAATAATCTGGTAGTTTGTAGTTCATGATCCAGGGTAATAGGTCCAGAAAAAAACAAATAGTTTGGTGCAATTTAAGTCCTACCGCACAGCTGTGGTGGTCCGGTAGCTTGCCAATGCCATCCTGGGTGGGAACAGGGGTTGAAAAAAACCCTGACCTAAACAAGGTCATAAACAAAACAAAAATTAGCATTACTTTATACACAGGACTAAACTGTTATCAAAATTTCTATAGGCAGTCAACAGATTTAATGAAAAGTAAATAAAATGATCCTAAAAGGATGAAATTACAAAAATCAAAGGATTTATTTAATACTTTACGTACATATATTCTATTCGGCCAGGAAATGAGAATGATCTAAAAAAGCTAAGTCTGGTCCTCTGGACATTCAAAAAAACAAAACAAAACAAAGCAGTGACTTTATAGCACAAGGTTTTTCTGAGCTTAACCGGTTAAAATGGTCAAATCTGTTGGATTTAAAAAAATATTTCGCATTTGCCCTCTTCAAAATGGCGGCCGCAAATGGCGAAATATTATTTTTTAAACCAGCAGATTTGACCATTTGAACCGGTTAAGCTCAGAAAAACCTTGTGCTATAAAGTCAGCTAAGAAGTATATTTTTCTCAGCAAAGAAATAATTGTTTTTACCGTGTTTTCATGGAAAGTCCTTATCTTCTGTGGCCGTCGCGGCCGCCATTTTGAAGAGGGCAAATACGAAATACTTTTTAAAATCCAGACGCGTCGCGTAGGCCGCTGAGAAACATCCATAAGTTCACCCTCCATGTTAAAAACTCTTCGTCTGACTCTTCGAAAACAAGCAATAAGGCTGCAGAGTAACACACTGGCTGCTAACTGCTGTAGAGAGAGCACACACCAAGAGACTGAGGGGGACGCTTTTTAGTGACGGACCACATCCGGTGCTGTCGTCCGAGCTCGTAAATACGTTATTTCGTTTTTACTGATAGATAATTAGTTATTAGCGGTACTGCATTGTAAATAAAAATAGCACAAAACCGCGTATGAATTATAAAAGTTAGTTAATCCGCTGTAAAGCTAACAGATTATTTAGCTACGCTATAAGCGGAATAGCGCAATAGCGCTCTCTAGCGGTCGGAGGCCCACCACTGGTGCTAAAGCTGGTAGAGTTTTTTGGACTTTATCATAGAGTGTCCTGAGACAAAATGTGATAGATTCTTTTTTGAATACCATGATTACCTGATTGTATGTTCCTTTTTCCATATCTGATTGTTGGTGGCGCGGTTTTATACTGCTGCGACTTTCCGTGCGTATGTCTCTCTTCGGATGGTTTGCAATTGCAAAACTTGGTACCTTGGTGCAAATATGCCAATAAAGATATATTCTATTCTATTCTATTCTAGAAGAGCTGGAAGAGGTGGCTGTGGAAAGAGATGTCTGGGACTCCCTGCTCAAACTGCTGCCTCCTGCACACTGACCTTTGGAAATGCGCAATATAATTGATGGATGGATGGACAGTCTACAATAATTACTTGACTAAACAGCTCACAGTTGGAAAAACTCAAAAACAAGTTATAAACAATACTAGAGCCATTAATTAATTTTTGAAGCAATGGCTCATGGAAAATTTAAAGTGCTGTTTTTTTCAACACTTGCTCTTCTCAAGGGCGGACGTATCATCTTGGTCTCCGCTTTGCTTTTGCTTTGTCTTGTCTGTGAAACTGTCTGAGAGCCTCTCTTCTACAAAATCTTCAGAATCATAACTATGGACTTCAATTTGGTCAGTTGGTCCCTCAACACAACTGATAACATTTCTTCAAAGAGAAAACAGGCTGTAGGCGAGCTAATTTGCCCTGTTGGCATGCACACAGCTGGATATCTCATCGACTTGGAAGACTTGATGACGTGTCTATCTCTGCTGTCATCTGTGGACCTTAAGGACACATATTTAATTGGATTTATGATAACTGGTTCCTGCTTTTTAGATTCGGCTGGTTCCTGGTCTATCAACACACAAGGATGATGTCGGCAGCAAATCTGGACCTGGTCAGGCTGACTGCCTTACATGATGGCTTGGTTCATGTCTTGAGAATCCAGACTTTTGGCTGAATGGATTAGATCTTGGGGATTTTTTTTCTCAGGCACGTTCCATTGGTATGGTCATTTTAATTTGGACATTTCGAAAGCGAGTGGACCGACACAGACTGAAGGTAGATGTCATTAAAGTTCTGCCTGTCCCCAAAACAATCCTGTTTATCTGAAATTCGGCTCACTGACTGTCCTTGACAGGCCGTCTTATCTCAACACGCCTGAGAAGTTTTGTAAACCTGACGCTCTCACCCTCCCAAACCTTCTGCTGAGGAATTCCACTGACTTTTCAGAGGAGCCCAGCAGACTTTTCAGAGGAGCCCAGCAGAATAAACATTCTGTCATCATTTCAGGACTCTGGCCGTCCTCGGCAGCTTCCCCCACCCATGAGTGTGTTGCTCAACCGCCTTTGAGTCCCCCCTCCCCCCCCTGCGTAATGTCGGCGTCATAATGTGCTTGTGTGCGAGACTTTTTTCATTACCACATTTTTGACCTTCAAACAGAGGTCAAAAATGTGTTAGGAATTTTTTTTGTCTCCAAATGTGTCATTTTTCACCACTTTTATTGTCTGTCCAACAGATCTCACTTGTAAATGAGTCGTTGAGGCTCAGTGTGACTTATCTGTTTAAATAAAGGTTGAATGAATGAATAAACTTCTTGCATTGCTAGCTGTGCTGCATTATACTAACACAAGCCATAGACATTTCCATTCTTTTTTGCCAGAGCTGCTGATTTGTACATGAACTAGAACATGTAGAAATGCAAATCTTCCTATTTTTTATTTATTTACAATAATAATAATAATAATAATGAATTCAATTTATAACACACTTTTCATTAGTGAAAATCTCAAAGTGCTACACACATTGAATGTTACACACATTCATACACCTGTAGCGGCAGACTACCATGCAAGGTGTTTTCCAGTCCTACTGGGAGCAACTCGGGGTTAAGTGTCTTGCCCAAGGACACAACGACACATTGTGTGGGGAACCGGGATTCGAACCACCAACCTTCCAATCGGGGGACGACTGCCATTACCACTACGCCACGGCCGCCCTACAACACATTCTTTGCAGCTGTTCCTTGTGTAACATTACTTTTGCAGTTCAAATAACACATTAACAAATAAATAAACAAGTAATAAAACAAATTGTTTCTTTTTTTTGGAGTTGAAGACGTCTACCCATCCATCCATCCATCCATCCATCCATTATCTTCCTCTTGTTCCGGAAGCTCTGTAATGTCAAATAAGCAAAAATAGTTTAAATGAGGTCTCAGATTTCAGCTTTCTGAAACTACAATGGTGCATTAAGCCTGATAATACTCTGCAGGTTTAACTCAAATATACACTTTCATGCAGAGGACATCATCTGTGAACTGGGCAAACACTCCATCCATCCATCCATCCAGCCAGCCATCCAGCCATCCATCCATCCAGCCAGCCAGCCATCCATCCATTCAGCAATTATCTTCCGCTCGTTCCAAAGTCAGTTCTTGAGGCAGCAGCTTGAGCAGAGCGGCCCAGACATCTCTTTCCACAGCACCTCTTCCATCTCTTCTGGGAGGACTTCAAGGTGTTCCCAGGCCAACTGAAAAATCCTCCCTAAGGAGGCTCCCAGGGAGCATCCTCACCAGATGCCCAAACCACCTCAACTGACTCCTCTCGATGTGGAGGAGCAGCAGTTCTACTCTGAGTCTCCCCTGGATAACTGAACTTCTCATCCTATCTCCAAGAAAGTCCTGCTACCTTGCAGAAGAAACTCATTTCAACAGCCTGTATCCACAATCTCATTCTTTCAGTCACTACTCAGAGCTCATGGCCATAGGTGAGGGTAGGAACACAGACTGACCAGTTAACAGAGAGCTTTGCCTTACAGCTCAGCTCCCTCTTCACCACAAAGGACCGGCACTGAGTCTGCAATACTTCTGATGCTGCACCAATCTGTCTGTCAATCTCAGGCTCCAATCTTCCCTCACTTGTGAACAAAACTCCAAGATACTTGAACTCCTCCACCTGAGGCGAAATCTCAACCTTGATCTGAAGAGAGCAACTGGAGAATATGAGCATCAAGGACTCAAACAACTCTAAATGTGATGGTTAGGGTTAAGAGTTTATTCTGCATATTCTTTTTTTTTTTCCTTTTATAGATGGCCTCCCTTCTCACCTTACAGCCATCCTCTCACTCTGATATGAATTTTTTTTTAATAGAGAGAAAAGAAAGGAAAGACAGAAAGTAAGACAAAAAATCACAACAATTATCCACAAAAAAGCACAAGGCAAACTCACGTAGCCTCAGAAGTATCAGAGAGGGGGCAGTCCAAGTCCCAGCCTGACACTTAAACATTCATACACAGACACACTCATTCAGACCCACCCTCATCCTCACCCTCAGTCACAGAAAGACAAACAATAACGACACGCTCCATTCATAATCCCGATGCACACTCTATACCCCCTAGGTCCAAGACATGTACCTGCTCCCTACATGGGGCAGCCCACATCCAAACCCAGGAGGTAGACCCATTCATTCTGGGGTGGAGAGCAGCAGACGTCCAAGATCCGGCCCACCCCGCGCCCTGCCGACAGGACAGGACACCCGAGCCCAAGCAGCCCCAGAGGGAGCGCACTGCCAGCCCCGCCCACGGCGAACCCACAGGCCCCGAACCCCCCCACACCCCAGCACAACCCCTGACGGCCCACCCCCAGAATGTCCGCAAGGCAACCAGGGGGGTAAGAGAAAAATAAATAAATAATATATAAATAAATACATAATAAATAAAATTGAAATTAACAAATCAAGACCCCGACACACACACCCCCGTCCCCAAATGTACTGTTGGTGAGTGTTGTTGTAAAGTATATTCACAATACCTTTAACTCATTGATATTTTGCCATTTAAAGTTGAAATGTGTTATGGTGGTAGCTGAGAGTGAACCCCAACACTGTCAGGATTCACTCAGAGAGCGTGATTAAAACCCAGTGATGCAGACAGAAACTCAGAGGGCAAGAAGTTCTATAAAAATAAACACTTTAATAATAATAAACAAAACGCTGTCGTGGCAGCCAAAACACTTACATGAACCAGTAGCGAGAGACACAAGGGATACCAGACGATGCGGCGACAAAGGACAGACTGGCAGGCATAGTATATATACACAGACAAGCTAGGACATAATTACAAAAACCTGGGAACAATTAACTAGGGACCCAGAGCAGGACCGGGAAACTAAACCTGAGAAAATTAAACTAGGATGACAGTACAGGAGATTAAACTAAGAGTAAGTAAACATGGACTAAACTAGAATTATAGAACAGGACTGGAACAAGGGAAATTAATAAAACTAACATAGATCAAGAACTGACTGAGAGACAAACTTCACAAGGAGAACAGACAAGGACAGACCACAGGATGGAGCCATCCTTACAAACATAATACTGTACTCTCAAATCAAACGTTTTAAATGGCTGCAATGTAGCAGTCCCCGTCAAAATGTATGCAGGAACTTTCTAGTGCTTAATATTGTTCATTTTGAGAAGATTGTTTTACATCCGTTTTGATGGTAAACCTAAACGTTATATTAAAAAAAGACTACCAACTAATTTGCAGAACGTCTGCATCGACCTCTTAAGCCTTCTTGATTCTTGAAAAAACTGTTGCTAGTCAACTTCACTCACACCTGTCCAATAACATTTATGAAGAGTTTCAATCTGGTTTTCACCCCCACCATAGCACCGAAACAGCTCTAGTAAAAATTACTAACGACCTTCTTCTTGCTGCTGACTCTGGTCTTCTGTCCATCCTCATTCTTCTTGATCTAAGTTCTGCCTTCGACACCATCTGTCATTCTATCCTCCTCAACAGACTAACCTCCATTGGCATCTCAGGTACCCCGTTAGACTGGTTCAACTCCTATCTCTCTGACCGCACTCAATTCATTCAGCTTAAATCCTTCCGCTCCCAGTCTTCCCCTGTCTCCACGGGTGTCCCCCAAGGCTCTGTCCTCGGACCCCTCCTCTTCATCATTTACCTCCTTCCTCTAGGTCACATCTTCCGCAAATACGGCGTCCATTTCCACTGTTATGCTGATGACACACAGCTCTACTTGTCATCAAAACCTAACTCCACCCACCCACCCTCCATCCTCACCGACTGTCTCAATGAGCTAAATCACTGGTTTTCTAACAATTTCCTTCAACTAAACAGTAACAAAACAGAAATCATTCTCGTCTGTACCAAAAACTCTATTTCAAAATCAGAACATCTTCTCGTCCCCCTTAACAACTCTCTGCTATCCCCCTCCCCTCAGGTCAAGAGCCTCGGTGTCATCCTCGACACCACTCTCTCCTTCACTTCACACATCAACAATATTACTCGGTCTGCCTATTTCCACCTCCGTAATATTAACCGTCTCCGTCCTTCTCTCACACCCCGCTCCACAGCCATCCTGGTGCACAGTCTTGTGACTTCCCGTATCGATTACTGCAACTCCCTTCTCTACGGCCTCCCCAACAAATCTCTCCACAAGTTAAGCCCCGGCAGAGCTCAGCGTACAGGCAGTACGCCACACTACGCCGTACGTACGAAGAGGCAAAAGCGTAGCCCCGCAAGGCACGAACGCGCAAAGCTCAAATTTTACGACCGCGTACGCGATGCGCGTTGTCTCACAATAAACTGCCCGGAGCCGGACTGTTTTATATGTTACACAAATGAATTAAATTCCCCTTCTTCATCGCTGATCGGGCCTTTTCTTTTGTTTTTTTGCCAAAAGTCAAGTAATCGCTTCATCCTCCGTTCACTCCATGACTGAAATGAATGAATTCATGTCCTACCTGGCTGCGCAAGGTTTTAAATATTTCCTGGTGGGCTGTGGGCTGCAGGAAAAGCGCTCCCTGTTTTTATTTTTATTTCTTAGAACTTTTTATTAACATATAAAGTTTAGAAACACCGCAGCGGGCTGCAGCCAGCCAGCTCATGCCTTCTCTCACCCGAGCTGTCAATCATTTCAGTAGGCGTGTCAGCAAGTGACCAATCAGTGACCTCAGTTTGTCCTGCTCTGCGCGCAGCTGCTCAAAATACAACAAGGATTTGTGGCGAAAACGCAAGCATTTTAACACGAGAACGAAAGCAGAGCTGTGCCAGCGAACGTGTGCGCACAGAATGCGCGCGTAGAGTGGCATACAAGCAGTACGCTGAGCTCTGCCGGAGCCTTTACAGATGGTCCAGAACTCAGCTGCCCGTGTCATCACTCAAACCTCCTACTATAACCACATCACTCCTGTCCTGCAGCAGCTCCACTGGTTCCCGGTTAAATCACGCATCATCTTCAAAATTCTACTTCTCACGTTCAAAGCTATCCACAACCTTGCCCCTCCTTATCTATCTGACCTCCTCCAAATCTCCATCCCATCACGCTCTCTCAGATCCTCCTCTTCGCTACATCTCCATGTACCCTCTGCCCGCCTCTCCACCATGGGGAGCAGGGCCTTCACCTGCTCTGCCCCTCACCTCTGGAACGCTCTACCGCCAGACCTTCGAAACACCACCTCCCTTTCTCTGTTCAAGACAGCCCTGAAAACGCATCTCTTTAGACTACTGCACTAAAACCATAGATATACGGAAGGATCTGTGTTCGGATATTCCCGGAAATGGACCGCAATGATCCTTAAAAAATCCCAAAATCTGGATACTTATCTTCAGCAGATCCAAAATAAATGTGGCTGTTATTTGTCAAGGGCCTGCCAACGATAAGTATCCGGATTTTGGGATCTTGGGATTTTTTAAGGATCATTGCAGTCCATTTCCGGGAATATCCAGAAATATAAGTATAAGTATATGTAAAGGATACGGAGATATACTACATCAGATCTTACCATATATCTATGGTTTTATCATTAACTTTACTAAATGTATTTTTATTATTTTGCATTTTATAATCTTTATGTATTTTATATTTCAATTTGTCACTGATAATGTTTGCACTGTAATGGTTTGTTAAATGTCCTTGGGTGTCCTTAAAGGCGCTTTTAAATAAAATGAATATTATTATTATTATTATTATAAGCCTGCTGGCCAAATGATACCATTCTTAAACTGCAGTGGTGGGCCGCACAAAATCACTCCAAGGACCGCAAGTGGCCCTTGGGCCACACTTTGGACACCGCAATATATATATATATATATATGTTACTATGTATGTATGTGTACAGTATATATACGTATATCCCCAAGAATTTACATCGGTGAACTAGAATTAAAGTTTGCTGTTTACTCATTTGCTGTAACTGTGAACACTGAAATTACATTTCTTCTTGGTAATAATGATATCCAAGTCTCAGACTATATAAACAGCCAGAGAATATAAACCAGCCAGACAATCTGCAGGAGAGGGATTTAAAAGGAATTATGTGCCGACCACGTGACATTAGGAAGCTGAGAAATGTTACTTCAACTAAAGATAAGGTGTAAATTAACCTGCCTGAGGAAAAGAAAACAGAATAAAAACTGTTTGTCCTGCAGGCTGGAACGAGCAGCCTTGTTTTGTTTAGCTGAACGGAAGCAGTAAAACGAAATGTAGCTCGTTTAGAAAAGACGTTTAAACTACAAACATGTCGCTCCTCGGTCAGTTTATCTCCCCCATCCAGGTTTAAACTCACCATTTTAGGGTGTTGCCCCCTCCTCGGCCGTTTTCTATCTGGTTCTGCTGACGGCTCCTGATAAAAATTCACACTGTTTCTTTTTTTTCGTTTTTTTTTCAACGAGTCACTTGTGCTAGCCTCTGGTGCTAGCGTGACCCCTGTCTCCATGGAAACTGACGCGGCCGCGGTGCTTTGTGGGATTTGTTGTCCCAAGAGATGGTGAAGGAACTTGGTACTGAAATTTACCAAAACTAGGGGATTAAGATATACATTTTTGTTAATATCTTATGAGTTTCTTAAATTTTAGTTGTAGATTGATCAAATACCGGATTCCAGTCTAAACAATCCGCCACATTTATGAAGTCAACAACCGTAGCATTTTTTACATTTTTTTTTTTATGTTGCAACACAATTAAACCCAACCCAGCTCCTTAAATTAACAGCTTCTGTATTTACCTAAAATGCTACGTTTAACTCGTTTTCCGGAGTAGTCAAAACACGAACTTTCTAGACACTGAATAAGTGACAGAGTGTGACATCTTCGTTGAATGAACTCTTTGAACACTGTCTGCAAGACAGGTTTCTCACCTGAAGAGGGCGCTACATGATCATGGCTGACATTACTGGCGGTCTGTGCCTTAATTAAAATGCTGGTGAAGATTCTCAGTCGTCCAGGACATGATAAAATCAAAAAAGGCGTTTTTTGTAATAAAGTAATAAAGTCCAGTTGATCCTGTATTGAACGCCTTTTTTTACTTAATTAAAATGTGGCATCTTTGCAGGAATCAGGCAACATGCTAATGTCTTTTCATCCTTTAAGTCTAAATCCTTTATAAACTCATGATATATTGCCTTTTTTTACGATTTTTAAGCTCTAAAGGATTATGCTGACATTTTCCTCCAATTTAGACAATTTACAGATGCTGCTAAAGAGTTAAGTGAAGTATCATTAAAAAAATGAAGGTACTAGCTTTTGGAAAAATGACATATTCAAGAACATTTGCATGGATCTAAGATACATTATGTAGAAAATTATGCACTTTAGACTGCAACAATACAATGAATAATGCATATATGTACAGTATGTACAGTATATAATATGTGTGTTCTGGCAAACTACCTTCTTCTTCTTCTTCGATGGTGTTTTCTGGCAGTTTACAAACTCGGTGTATTACCGCCATCAACCGGACGGAGATGTAATTCAAGAGTCTATGTACTTTCAAAAAAAAAAAAAATAATAATAAAAAAAAAAAAACTAAATCCTGTCAGCTAATTTTGTAACTTTCAAATATTTAACAAGTGCTTTAGTTATATCCTGTGACTGATTTTTCTTCAATAAAGTAACCATTGTCACCGAACTCCCCATTACCCTTTCCAGTGCCTTCCTTTCTTTATCATATTTCTTACAATAAATCAACACATGTTCCACTCCTTCCAGTTCCCCACAATTAGAGCAGTCACCTGATGGATGTTTTCCTATTATCTTTAGACCACTATTTAATGTAGTGTGCCCAATCCTCAACCTGTTAATCCATACTTCCTCTCTCCTAGACATTAAACTACTATCGTCACTTAGGAGTACCTCCTTCTGTATGTTATGTAAATGTCTTCCTCTTGCCTCTAAATCCCACCTCTCCTGCCACATATCATTTATTTTATCTTTAACAATTATTTTTATTTCTGCTTTACTTAATGGGACATCATATTCAACTTCTCTTGCTTTAACTGCTTCTTTAGCCAACTTATCAACTTTTTCATTGCCAACAATTCCTTTATGTGCCGGAACCCATGTGAATTGAATACTTATATTCTGTTGCATTATTTCATAAACCAAACAATTAACTTCTGCGATAAGATCTGGGCGGCTGTCAGATTTTCCACTGATAATACTAGTTAGGCAAGACATTGAATCTGAACAGATGACTACCTCACTGGGCCTTTCCTCCACCACCCATTGTAATGCCAAAAGTATAGCCAACATTTCCGCTGGCAAACTACCTGGCTGCTGCTCCTCCCTGTCACTCCTCTCTGCTGCTCAGTGAGGAGGGCCAGGTGGGACTAATCTAGGCAATCAAAGCATGCAGGTATTTCTGGAAGTGACAGACCTGTCACTCTTGTTTGGACTGAGACTGCAGCATGAAGGGTAAGCAGTGCTTGTAGCTCACCTGAAATCACATCTGTGCAAACAAAGTCTACTACAACCTGTGAAGGACAGCCGGTAAGCACCATTTTGCTGTTGATTGATTATCAAATTTACCAGAGCAGTGCATGGACTTTTTATAGAGACTCTTGATTGTAGTGTTGAGTAGTTTAATGTTTCATGTGGTTGAGTATTTTTGTAATTAAATTAGTTGATATAAAAAGAAAAGTAAAAAGAAAAAAAAATACACTTGGAGTTCAATGTTTATGGTTTGGTAGAGATATGTTGATAAAACACTAGGTGATTTGTCTAGGGAAAATATTTATCCAAAAATGTATTTAAAACTGAGTTGTTGAAATTATCCCATTAATATGTTTGTTTATTTATTTATTCATTCATGTGATTTAGAAATATTGACTAAAATGCTTTGACTATGAGAATATAATGAACAAACTTTTTGGTAAAATATGCTAATTATTTGGTTAAAAAATGCTGAAAATAATGTAACAATATGTTTATTTTGTGTTAAGCTGTATTTGTATTTTTCTTTTGAGGTTTTTCAGCTAACTGCCTACAAGTACCCACAAAATGTCAATAAATGTGGATCAACTAAATTAAAGGCTAATCAATGAGAGAAATCCAGTTGAAGACTTCAATGTAGAGGCTATCCCTTTCAAGTGGGGAATTGCACAAACCAAAAACCCAAAGAACTTGACACTGAAAAACCGTAGTCTAAAGACTGGAACATTGAAAAACCGCAGTCTAAAAACTGAAACATTGAAAAACCGCAGTCTAAAGACTGGATTATTAAAAAACTGCACTCTAAAGACTGGAGTAAAATTAAGAGTTGGTCAGCAAGCCCAAACGTGGCCAAGGAGGATTAGATCAAGGTTGTTCTTTTGCCCTGCTGCTGAAATCAAAATGGCTGATTCAGTAAAGCTAGAGAAGTTGAAGTCCACGAGAACAACAGTGAAGCGTCAATTTTCTCGTATGGCCAATAACGTGCTACGACTACACACAATGATGTCTGAGGAGGAGCTCAGGGACAGCTTTGTAAAGCTCACAGAAGAAGCTAGTAAAGTCCTTGAGGCCAATGATGACGTTGAAGAACAGTACATTGCTGAAAATTCAGACTCAGATGAGTTAAGTGAACAGCAAAAAGCTGACTTGGATAAAACCACCACAGAGTGTGAGAAAAAGATGGAAGAACTAAAAGATCTCATACAAAACACACTGTGGGAAAATTTTGGAGAGTATGAACTGACACAGGCAGTCACAACTGCAGAGTCACATGCTGATCATGTGGATGCTGTGGACCCAAGAAAAGACACAGTTGCGTACGAGTTCATAATAGAACATCTGCAAAAATTGGTGAAGACAGCAACGGCGGTGCATAAACATTGGAAATGCTGGGCTCCACGTGCAGAGCAACATCAGTTCCAGAGCCGGATCAGAGGCCTCGAAACTATATTACCAAGACTGGAATTAAGAAGAGCAGAAGTACAAACCAAAGAAGGAACCAGCAGATTGAGTACTTCAACGATCTTCCCGGCCCCACCAGCCATTAAACTAAAGCCTGCTGCTCTCCCAAAGTTCACTGGCATTCACAGAGTGTTTCATCAGTGGAAAAAAGATTGGGAAGCACTTCAGATGCAAGGAGAACCTACTGGATCCAAAGAGATTAAAAAATGTCATCTACTAGACAGTGTGGATGAGAGAATTGTACGAGACAATCGTCTCACAAATTACACAACAGCTGATGAGATATTTCGGGTCCTAGAGAACCGCTTTGGAAATAAAACAACTATTGCCCTTGAGATAGTGGAGGAGCTCCAAATGGTTCCACCAGTTAGACGCAACCAGCCCAAGAAGATCGTTGAGTTAATCCAAACTGTTGAAAAGGTTCTGATTGACCTTAAAGAACTTTGTGCTACCGGTGCTATAAAGAACCCTCTTAACAAAAGCAATAGAGAGTAAACTTCCAGATGGCCTGAAAAAGGAATGGCTTCTCCATGTAGCCAGCAAAGGGAATGAGGTTGAAGAAGACAAACGATTTGACTACCTCCTGACATTCCTTAAAGGTCAAGAAGCCATCTATGAAAAGCTGGATCAACTGAAGGAGGAGGAGTCAAAACCAAGGTCTGAACCTCGGCAAGCCCGGACCAGAACAGCTACCCAACCAACAAACATATCTCAAGGTTGTGTGGTCTGTGGAGACGCAAAGCACAAGAAAAGGCTGTATTTTTGCCAAAAATATCGTACGCTTAAGCTGTCAGAAAAGAAGGAAGCTGTCAAGAAGCTGGGGGCCTGCAAAAAGTGTCTAGAAATTCAGTGAGAATGAATACTGTAAAACTGATTTCCTGTGCAGGCGACCAGATTGTAAAGAGCAATACACTGCAGAGCACCATTATTATCTTTGCCCAAGAGCTGAAGTGTCTAGGGGGCATTCTGTTCAGAGAGGCAAAGACAGCACAGTGGGAGGTGATGTAGGAGACCGCTACACTCAAGCCCAACAAGATTTTATTAAACGCCTCCCACCTGAACAGGCAGAAAAGTGCTGCCATGTTTTCTGTAATGTGGTGACTAAAACATCTCGTGTGTCTACTCACCCCAACCTTCTAGCAAATAATGCTTTAGTGAAGTGGCCTGTCATTGTGATGCTATTAGAGGTCACAGCTAATGTAGGACAAAGAATTGGGACCCTAATTGATCTAGCATCAGATACAAATTATATAACACATAAAGCAGCTGATCGATTAAACCTGACAAGTGAAGCTATAACCCTTGTTGTCCACGGTGTGGGAGGAATGAAAGTTCAAGTTACTACGAGACGGTACTTCCTAAAGATCCGGGTAAGAACAGAAAGGGGAAATTTCAGGTCCCACCAACTCCTCAGCTATGGTTTAGACAGCATTGCAGATATCCTCCAACATGTGAGTGCCAAAACACTGGAAAAGTTCTTCCCTAATGTTCCTCTCAGTGAACTAGTGAGACCAAAGGAAATACAGCTGTTAATAAGCCATAAAGAAGGGCGTCTGGTTCCACAGAAGATACGCACTGTTGGAGATCTTGTATTATGGGACGGACCATTGGGAAAGACAGTCGCAGGAACACACCCTGGGCTGTTTGAAGAGGCTACAATTACAGCACACAAATCCAGAACGCACTTTGCAAGGTCTATGAGAACTGCTGCAATGATTTATAAAGAACATGTCTGCTCCTTACCTACCAACAAGCATTTTAGGTCTGCTGCTACCACTCATAATTTTCTTGAGTGCAGGAAGTGGGATAGTATAGGTGCTGCTTGCACCCCGAAATGCGGAGGCTGCCGCTGTGGCAATTGCCAAACCTGGTGGCAAAGAAATGACTTTGGCTGAAAAAAGAGGGTTAGAAGTGGTGAAGAGTGGGCTGACATATGCTGGTACTGATGACCACACTGATGGTCCTCATTGGCATGCGAGCTACCCATGGCTCAAAGATCCCTTAACATTGACAAACAATAAAAGAGCAGTGGAGGCAACCTTTCTCAGAACGTATAGACAATTAACCAAGGAACCACAGTGGAGAAAGGCCTATAGTGCTCAAGTTCATGAGATGGTTGACTGTCGGGCTGAAAAGAAGTTGACTGAAGAGGATTTATTGACCTGGAAGGGACCTGTCTGGTTCATAAGCCATCTCATTGCTCCAAACCTGCCCTCTGTTACAACTCCAGTGAGATTCGCCATGAGAGAGACAGCAAACTTACCTCAATGCAGCCATCTGGATGAGTGTCAAGTATTACATGAGCACAGCTATGTTGATGACATATTAACATCCCACAACTGTCGTGAAAGACTTGAGGTCATCACAAAGAATGTTGAGTTTATTCTAAAAGCAGGAGGATTTGAGCTGAAGCCGTGGGTCTTCTCAGGCCAAAGTAAAGAAGAGGAAAGGGAGACATCACCAAAGATGATTGCCCTGCCAAACCAACTAAAGGAGGAAGACATCAAGGCACTTGGCCTCAGCTACATTGCAGACGAGGACAAGTTGTATGTCATGGTAAGAATTAACTTCTCAAAGCGGAAGAAAAAAATGAGACTTGGCCAAGATTTGCTGCTAGAAGAAGTACAAATAAAGACACCAAAGTGGGAGATGGTACCAACAAATGGGGCCATCACTGCCTTTGAACGTCATGATGCATTCAGGGACATTTGTCTCGCTGCCCAAGAGGGGTTGACCCTCCCAGCTACCACCACAGACCGCTTGGTTGTGTACCGAGAGGCAGAGACTGGGTTAAGAGTCTGTGGTGGGAGAATTCATGGTTTCAGAGACGACTGCATGGCAGTTCCCCTCCTACCTTCCCATGCGTGGGTCTCTACCTTATTGGCACAGGAGGCACATAATGAGGGTCATGAAGGTGTGGCTGCCTGCAACCCAGCTGAAAATGAGGAGAAAAGCTTGGGTCATTCAAGGAAGGAGAATTGCCCAAAAAAGTAGTGGAAAACTGTCTTATCTGCAAAAAGTACAAAGCAAGAAGGTGCCAACAAATAATGGGTGATTTACCTCCTGAAAGAACCTCACCTGCAGCTCTATTTGAGTTCACAGCAGTTGACCTATTTGGACCATACCTTGTCAAAGACATGATTAAGAAAAGAACCTCGATGAAAGTATGGGGTGTCATTTTCAGCTGTATGGTCAGTAGGGCTGTTCACGTAGACCTGGTAGACACAATGTCAACGGAAAGTTTTTTGATGACATACCAGTGGTTCACTTCAATTAGAGGACACCCAAGAAAAATCTGGTCTGATCCAGGAACAAACTTCATTGGGGCCAAATCTGTATTGAAAGAGCTATACCAGTTCTTGGAATCTCAAGACAAAGCTGCAATAGAGGAGACATCGGCTCAGAAAGGCACTCAGTGGGAGTGGAAAATTAATCCAGCTGACTCACCTCACCGCAACGGCGCTGCTGAAGCTGCTGTCCGCATAGTCAAGAAGGCATTCCAGAGCTTAGGCACCAAAACTGGTCTTAATTACAATGAGCTCCAGACAGCTCTCCAACTTGCTGCCAACCTCTCCAACGAACGTCCTATAAATGCCCAAGTGCAGAGCTGTGAAGACCGCATCCAATATGTATCGCCCAACACACTCCTCTTGGGACGCGCATCTCCAAGTGGTGACATCAGAACATTTGACTTTGCAAGCTACCCTTACAAAAGACTTCGAGAGATGCAGCTTCATGTCAACAGATTCTGGAGGTCATGGAGCCAGCTTGCCGGTCCAAAATTATTTGTGAGAAGCAAATGGTACACTTCACACCAAAACGTCACTGTTGGAGGTATTGTTTGGCTGTGTGACCAAAATGCAATACGAGGCCAATTCAAGTTAGGACGGGTCACGAGTGTCAATCAAGACGCTAAGGGCATCGTCCGAGATGTGAATGTTAAAGTAGTCCAAAGCTCCTGCATCCCTGTGATAAGACACACATCAAGACAGCCTAGGACCAGAGCCCTGGAAGAAACTGCCCAAACGACAGTCTTGCACAGAGATGTTCGGCGCCTGGTTGTTCTGTTGCCAGTGGAGGAACAAGTCTAGAACTGACATGTAGTTTGCTGTAATTGATTCTGCGATCTTTCCAGCGATTCCGTGGAAAGATCGAGTGGGAGGTGTTCTGGCAAACTACCTGGCTGCTGCTCCTCCCTGTCACTGCTCAGTGAAGAGGGCCAGGTGGGACCAATCTAGGCAATCAAAGCATGCAGGTATTTCTGGAAGTGACAGATCTGTCACTCTTGTTTTGACTGAGACTGCAGCATGAAGGGTAAGCAGTGCTTGTAGCTCACCTGAAATCACATCTGTGCAAACAAAGTCTACTACAACCTGTGAAGGACAGCCGGTAAGCACCATTTTGCTGTTGATTGATTATCAAATTTACCAGAGCAGTGCATGGACTTTTTATAGAGACTCTTGATTGTAGTGTTGAGTAGTTTAATGTTTCATGTGGTTGAGTATTTTTGTAATTAAATTAGTTAGTATAAAAAGAAAAGAAAAAAGAAAAAAAAATACACTTGGAGTTCAATGTTTATGGTTTGGTAGAGATATGTTGATAAAACACTAGGCGATTTGTCTAGGGAAAATATTTATCCAAAAATGTCTTTAAAACTGAGTTGTTGAAATTATCCCATTAATATGTTTGTTTATTTATTTATTTATTCATATGATTTAGAAATATTGACTAAAATGCTTTGACTATGAGAATATAATGAACAAACTTTTTGGTAAAATATGCTAATTATTTTGTTAAAAAATGCTGAAAATAATGTAACAATATGTTTATTTTGTGTTAATTTAAGCAAGTAATAGCTGTATTTGTATTTTTCTTTTGAAGTTTTTCAGCTAACTGCAGCTAACTGCTTGACTAACTGCCTACAAGTACCCACAAAATGTCAATAAATGCGGATCAACTAAATTAAAGGCTAATCAATGAGTGAAATCCAGTTGAAGACTTCAATGTAGAGGCTATCCCTTTCAAGTGGGGAATTGCACAAACCAAAAACCCAAAGAACTTGACAATGTGCACAACACATTACAGTACATTGAAGAAGCAAGTTCGGATGTGCAAATATTGCATAGCCCCGAAAAAATTATAAATGTAATAATTTTAAAGGAGACCACATATAGGTATTTAAATTTTTTATGTTATGTCTGTGTGCTATCTTGACAATATTAATTCATTTTAATACACAAAATAATTCTTAGATAATTAATTATACCCTTTTTAATTCTGCCATTTTTAACTTTCGTTTTGAACGACCGGTTTCTTGAAGTCCACGCCCTTCAACGATCTGTTTACGCCCTCTGTAACAGCCAGTATCTGTAATGTGTTGTTGTTTTAAAATTAGCTCTTTTTTTATTACTCATTTGACTTACTGTTAGTGCTAGCTTAAGATAACTTACCGAAACCCGTCTGAGCGCGCCGCAATTAGCTGCTCCTTTTAGCATGAGACCACCCGAATCCGAAGCTAATGTTAGCTTGTTCCTCTTCCGGTGTTCGCCAGCTCCGCTCGTTGCACGCGGAGATTTTGGGAGTTATCGCTGTTCCAGTCAAGACAACACAAAGTTCACCAAGTGTCTCCCGTAAATTAATCCGTAAGGAGAAGGTCCTCGCTGCTGCGAGGCTGCTGCGAGGGCAGCAGCGAGGCTGTACAGTTGAAGCTCCGCTCCATCGCGCCAGAAGAGGGTCCCGTTGCCGCTGGTCCCTACGCCGGGGGTCCGCTCGTTTAATTTTTGCCGGCTGCGCGTTGGGAGCGATCGCAAATACACTAAAAATTGAACTAAAACATAAAAATAACAATTATACTTTATTTATAAAGCCATTTAAAAAAAACACAGCTGCAACAAAGTGCTGTACACATGAAATTAAGAACATATAAACAAAAGATGAGATGAAATCATGAAAAACAACAGTCATGTGTTTAATACAGAAGTGGGTTGAGCCTAACCAGGGGTTGCTAGGTGAGGGGCTGGACTCAGGTTTGAGGTGATTGGCTACGGCTTGTGACGTCAATAACTGCAGGAAGTGTGAATCCAGGTGTATTTATCAAAAATAAATAAATCTACTTAGAGTAAATAAACCACTGGGTGCATTTTTTTGGCACAAGGACTGTTTTTTTATGAAGTAAATACCCAAAGTTGAGTAAAAAAAAACATTAAAAAGTGAATTTTGCATCTGTGGTCCCTTTTAAGTTATTTAGGATTACAATAAGACAATCTATTGTCATAGTTATTTGCTCAGGTTAGGGTTAGAAACTTTTCCAGAAGCATTTATCTTGTGAAATATATTAATAAATATTTTTTTTAAACTGGGAATATGAATTTTGTGTGATATTGTGCCCGTTAATAAGTTTATTATTTAAGCAGGCATTTATGTGCTTTGATGATGTTCCAGCACATATTCAGAACATGTTAGGCACAAAGGAAGCAGAATGGGTGGGGGAGAGGAGGAGGTGTACCAAGCGGAGATTCACTAAGAGGATTATTCTAGTCATTACAGCTTCCTGTCGGTACAAAATGACCGGCTCGTCTTGACTCTATGCCGGTCACTGCCAAACTAGTGCCATTCTCGGTGTGTTTCTCTGATCCTAGGCATGTCATAAATTATTCACCGCCTTCCAGGATGACCTGTGGTTGTTGTTACCTGTTGGGAGCTGTGGAGGATCTGTTACCAGAAAGCGGCATCCTGAGCAGGTTTTGGGCAGGTGGTTCTTGACATGAAGACAAGACCCGCGGGGATTGGCAAGGTCAATGCCGACTGGATGGGGTCACTGCCCTCCCAACTCAGTGCCATGCCGCTCAAATGCATCGCTGTGCCAGGTGAGCACCTGATATAAACAAAATCATTAGAGTAGGTTTGTTTAATTGAAATGTGCACAGGATGCATGTGATGACCAGACTTCAGAACTATCCAGTCTTCCAAAACTACGTGAATGCCTTCATAATGAGAACACTTTACATATAAAATGGGGGGAAAGCAGCAGATGTGTTCCACCTTCATTTGCCAACTCTTTCTTTCAGGCTCTCATGATTCTTTCACTTTCTGGGTGGATGTGCACGCTCCTGTGGGCCCTGATCAGAAGGCTTATGTCAAATACCTGGCCACCTTGTTCAGTGTCCTGGCCAAGAAAGTCATGGTCAAGTGGTCAATGACACAGGTATCCTGCAGTTTACACCTGGCAGATTTAGAGGTAAGGGGATTTAACAGTCGGCTGTAACACAAAATGTTCTGCGTTTTCAGAACCTGACGTTCAGAGAGCAGCTGGATGCAGGAATTCGTTATTTTGACCTCAGGGTTTCTTCCAAACCAGGCGAAGCTGGAAATGAGATCTATTTTATCCATGGCCTCTTTGGACACAAGGTGAAGGGGGAAAAATCATTTAAACACAATTAACTGCCATTTTACATTCAAAATGTTTGGCCATAAATAAAGAAACTGGTTCTCAACCAGAAATTTCAAGTGTAAGAGTTCAAGTAAACCATAACCGATCTCACCCTCTGCTTGTCTGCAAAGGTGAGAGACGGCCTGCTAGAAATTAACTCCTTCCTCTGCAGGCACAAGAAAGAGGTGAGAAGCCCACATCAGTGTTTAAAACTTAAATAAGTAGTTGGGAGCCGAACTGATTAGGTTCCTGATGCAGGTGGTGTTTTTGGACTTCAATCATTACTATGCAATGGAGACAGAGCACCACGTCTACCTCATCAGCATGCTCCAGGAAGTGTTTGGGAGCAAGCTGTGCAGCAACTGTAGGGTGGAAAACGTCACCCTGGACTTCCTCTGGGAGAAGAAACATCAGGTGAGATCCACTGTGCAACAAACACACACATCCTTATATTACTCGTCGTGCATGGTGTAAAGTCCATTTACAACATGCACAAGTACAACAAGGATGTGTGTGGGTAACAGATCAATGAATGCCAGGTAATCCCTGCCACCTGAGACACTGAGCAGGAATTATGGCCACCATCATCCCATTAACACTCGTCCCATAAACTAACCTGCCCTTTATCATCTCAAACACTCAAATAATTTTGTACTTTGTATTTTGATTGCATTTCTAGAGCGCTTTCACACACACACACACACACACATTTTGAGCCTGTTAATGTACGATTGAGTTGCCGTTTAGTTGTAACAATGGGGTTTTGTTACACTACTGTATCTCGTGCAAATCGCCTCCTATCATTCCTGTGCCCATGACCTTAATCTGTTATTGGCTTACTTGGCAAAGGAGGCAGAATGAGTCATCAGGAAGGAAAGTAAGAGTAACTGATGAGCTGCAGAGGGCAGCATGTCTCCATTTGTCAGGCTGCTAAAAGTTCTTTGATGTCCCACTGCTGCATCATGGGCTCATGAAGTCAACTGAAATTAAACTACCGTATTTTCTGGCCTATAAGTCACAGATTTTTTAAAAGTAATTTTCATGTCCTGCAACTTATGGGGCGAAACGACATATTTATGGATTTTTTTCCCATATTTTTAGATCAATTTTTGGCTGAGATATGACAGTTTTCATTCATTCTGACGAAAAAAATGGAGCAGTACCACTTTCGGCCATTAGGGTCCACCGACCGTTCCCAGCTCATGTGTCCAACAGAAGCCTCCTCTGCTCTGACTCACTCTGTCGCAGCCCGGCCTCCTGAACTCTGGAGGTCTGAACTACTGTTACCTTGTTAGCAAAATAGCTCATGAACCACACCACAGATTTTGATTAAACTTACAGAACGTAGAGCTAAAATTTGATTTATTTATAATTTATTTTCGCAGCGCGCGACCGTTTTAAAGATCGTGAAAGCGAAACAGTTTAAATCCAGCTGATTTGACCATTAAGTGAATTTATTAAGGAAAGGTTAAGCTCAGGAACACTTTTGCTATAATGTCAGCTAACAAATATATATTTTTAAGTGTTTATCTTGCTAAATTTAAAAAAAATGAAGCGTATCCGCTCACTGCGTATGCTCGTAGCGAAACTACTTTTTAAATCCAGCTGATTTTGACCATTACGTGAATTTATTAAGGAAAGGTTAAGCTCAGGAACACTTTTGATGTAATGTCAGCTAACAAATATATTTTATAATTGTATATCTTGCTAAATATTAAAGAAATGCATCGGTCCCACCCGTGCGCGTGCTTGTAGTGAAACTACTTTTTAAATCCAGCTGATTTGACAATTACATGCATTTATTAAAGAAAGGTTAAGCTAAGACACATCTTTGCTGTAATTTTCAGCCTACAAATAATAGTTTTTACCGTGTTAGGGTTAGGGGGCTAATCTTTGCTAAAAGTCCTGCACGCTTCTGTGGCCGCCATTTGCAACAGGGCAAAACACCGGGTTTCGGGTTGTCACTGCTGACGCATAATAGATGCGACATACCTTTCATTTTTTTATATTTTGTACACTATCATTTATGAGATTGTCGTATTGTTTCTTTTTTTTTTTAAATGAACAAATTTAATAAACATAAACATATACGGAGGTGCGACACGTTTATGGATTTTTCCAATTTATTGGACATATTGGACTAAAGTGACTTATGAGGCGGAGCGACTAAACGGCCGGAAAATACGGTAATCAAAATAAATGTCACAACCACATTTAATTAAAAAATGCTGTTAGTGTTAGGTCATATGCGGCTGTTTGTGTTGTTGCTTGTGTAGTTTCAGTTAAAGATGTGTTCTTTGGTTGACTACTTTTGGAATTTCAGCACCTTTAATTGTTTTTCTCCTTCCAGGTTATTGTTTTCTATCATCACTCCTCAGCACAGGGTATCCCAGTCATGTGGCCTGGCTATAAGATCCCTGCTCCCTGGGCAAACACAACCAATCCCAACAAGCTTACACAGGTAACACAGCAACTCTCAGATTTTTCCTCCAAAGGGTATCAAGTAACATCCTTATGCATACACTTCCAAGAAAACCCTTATTGTAGAGGAAAATGTCTGAAACATCAATCAGGGAGAGGACAAACGGAAGTCAGTTCTGTATGAAGCACACAAGTTGTTCTGACAAGGATTGAATAAAGAAAAGTGCATTTATTGTTTGCAATAAGAAGTCAAAGTCGTTAGCATAATTCAACAGAAATGCATTCTTGTCCCCATCTGAGTATTAGATTCTTCATAAGCACCAGACTGCATATGAATTGTTGCTTTACTTGTTTGTTTGGGGTCTTTGTCTGCCTTTTGGATGTATTTTTTTTTAGAAAAGACAATGAAAGACTCAGATTTAGAAAACTTTTATGAGTTTAAATTAAAGACATATGTCCATACTTCCACGTGCATGATGCCTTCAAACACATTTTCACGAGCTCTTTCAGTAAAAGTTTCCTTTTGTTTACCATTCTCTCCCTTGAGTTCCTCGAAACGACAATGAAGGAAAGGGCCATGCAGGGGTCGTTCCATGTGACCCAGGCCATCCTCACGCCAAGAGCCAACACCGTGGCCAAGGGTTTGGTCTGGGGGCTTCGCAACTACCTGGTAGAAAGGTCAGTGTCTTGACGGGTGCATGCAGGAATAAGAGGAGTATGAGTGTAATTGTCCAGGTATTATAGTACAAAGTACATTTCAAATGAGAGAAGGGTACCAAACAATACAGAGTTTTTAAAATTTCAAAGTGACACTTTGGCGAAACTGGAAGGGGCTTGAATCGGCACTTCTGAGGAAACGGCATTGCTTACCCCTTGGATAAACATTCAGTCTTCTGGGTTTTGTTCTGCTGGTGGCTGACACGCTGCTGGAAATTTATGAGTGTTGGGAGAGATACCGGCAGAGTTTCTGTGTGTGAGACTGACTGTGCAACAAACCAAAAAACATTTCACGTCCGTTACAATTTCTCTTAAAGGTGCTATGTGTAACTTTCTGTAGAGTGCAGAACTTAGAAATTTTTTCAACAGGCAAAGCATTCTGATCCCTCCCCCTCAGAGCCATATATGGCTCTGCTCCCCCTGGCCCTGCTGAAATTCAAATTCAAGCTCTGTTTTTATTGGCTGGTTAATGGCGGGTCACTCTGTGTTTTTAGTGTTTTTATAAATGCTGATAGAGAAGCAAGGGGACTATAGTTTTTTTCAGAGATTACTTTGTCTAACATCAGTCTGTCAGTAGATAGTGACAGAGTGAAGAAATATGTTAAAAATATATTGTTAGAAAAGTTACAGACTGCATTACAAAGTTACATAGTGCAGCTTTAAGTTGTAAGACGTTTCAAAATCCCATCAACCATTTGGTTTCCAACATCTGTCCAAACATTCAGCCAGAGGGAAAAAATCCTGGCAGAAAAAAAGCCCCAACATTGATAAAAACAAAAACCAGAAACAAAGAAATATAAACAAACTTCAAAGGTTGGGTTGAAGTTCACGTAAAAAAATGAATAAAATTGTGACATACTGCGTGAAAGCTGTGTTGAAATTTGCAGATGAAGCTGAGACTGAGTTAATAAAGCCGTAAGAGACAGAAGACTAGCTTAAAGAAACAAAACTCTAGTTAGATGCTAATAGTAGCCGAAGGCTATAGCAGAACAATTGCTAGAAGCTGAAAGTAGTAAAATATTAGCTAAAAGTTCAAAGTTGCAATACACAAACCAAAAGCAAAACAACGTGTAGTTTAGTGTTGCAAATGGCTAGCTAAAAGTAGATAAATACTAGCTGAAAGCTAATGTTAGCAACAGGCTATCTAAAAGCTAAAAAGCAAAGGATTACAGTAGTGATAAAATCACGAAAAAACTGGCTAAAAGTAGCAAAAAGATGAGCTAAAACCAAAAGTAAAAGTTGTCCTGTAAGCTAAAGAGAGCAAAAGGCTACTTAAAATGAAAAGTAGCTAAACAGTAGCTAAAATAAGTCAAAGACTAGCTAATCGCTAATATCAGCAAGCTGCAGAATACGTAGCTAAAAGCTAAAAGTAGCAGCAAGTTTACTAAAATGGATTTCAACTGAAATTTTTTTTTTTGAAGGAACCAAGAGCTCAGATTTTTTTCTATAGAAAAAAATAATTATTATAAAGTTAAATAATTTGAAAAGTATAGAAGTTATAAATCCCCAAATTCATTGCAGCCATCCTCTGAATAAGCCTAACATTTTGATATATGGCCAGCTAAAATCTAACAAAGTATGCAGAAATAAAGTACAGAAAAACTTTTTGGGGACAAAATAAAAGCTGCACCTTCTGATGCAAACCTTCTGTCGTCATAGAAACCTGCCAGCCATCATGTCCTGGATTGAGACTCAGAGACCAGGGAAGGGTGGAGTCAACATCATCACCTCGGACTTTGTGGAGCTCACAGACTTCGCCAACATCGTCATCAAACTGAACAACCTGCTGCTGTCGGAGCAGAAACGCAAACCAAGATGACACGAGCTGTCTCGGTGCTGAACACAGCTACGATCGCACAAACCTTCACTTGTCATCACAGCAAATGGTTGACACAAAATAAAAACACTAGTCCTAATTGACCAGTGTGCTAAAGTTTCCTTTAGTACTACTTTTCCAACAGCATTGTAATGAACTTGAGCGAAAAGCACACGCTGTAGTTATTGTTGATTTTCAGCCAAGCTGTGAGCAAAGGGGCTGTTTACCTCTGCACCCCCACCAGTCTGAGCCGAAAGTGTGGAGTCTGTGCCACAATTTCCATTAAAATCTAAAGACAGTATGGACCCATACAAGAAAACACCTTCAGGTTTTAGGTTTACAATTTGTTGGCTTGAACTCAGAACTAGAAGCCTTCACTGAAGAGCTTAAATAGACAGAAAAAAATACAGAAATAGTCTTTTGCACATTTGTCTTAATTGTATATTTGGATCAGTATATGTTTGTGCCTTTCGGGCTCAATGGTTACCAGACAGTAGTGTGACTGTCCCTGTGCAATTTTTAGCTGAAATGGGAATGAAAAGACAGAGGAGCAGTGATTTACAGTACAGAGAAAATGACAGACAGTTGTCTTGTTTGTGTGGTGCAGCTATCAACTGGACGTCACGTGACATTCTTCATCAGCAGCATCAGCACCTTAAAGAGGAATAAAATGTCTTCCTGTTGTTTCTGTTTTGGCTTTTTTTTTTTACTTTTGGCACATTGTTGGTCACCAAGCTCCATGAGGTACTCAAACACACACAGAGACACAAGCAGAGGCAGTGCAGTTGTTTACCAGATTTTCCGCCGTACATGTTGCACCGCCCTACAAGTCGCATCAGTCCAAATATATAAAGTATAATAGAGTGGAAAGAAATACTGTACATGAATACATCACTTCACTTTGCATTTATTATGCATCAGCGCTGACGTGTCGCATTTGTTACGCGTAACTGCTGAAAACCCAGAAATGTAGGCCGGTGTTGTGCCAAAAACGGGAGCATGCACGGGAGGACTTTATCAAGAATTTAACAAGATTAACACTTAAAAACTATTAGTTTGTTCAAAATTATTTGTTTGTTCAAAATTATAGTAAAGTGTGTCTCAGTCTAACTTTTCCTTAATAAATGCATTTTGGCCATCAAATCAGCTGCATTTTCAAAAGCCGATGTGCGGAAACGGGAAAGTGCAGAGGGCAACTTGCTGTGCATTTCTTCGAAATTTATCAACATAACCGTCAGAGCAGTAGCAGCTTCACGGGCTCCCGGTACAATCCCAATTTTCAGAAGTTTTGATATTGACTCTGTGTGTTGACGCAGCCATCGTTTAAAGCAAGGGTTGGAAATGACGGATAATGACGGAGGAAACGCAACACACCATCAGTTTCATTTGGCCTGAGTGAGAAGTGCGCTCATCAGAGCAGCTGGCCTTTTATTAGCAAATTGCGCCCTCCTGCGTAGGTCTCCGCCCACAACAGGATGTCAACAAGAACATAAAATACTCAACACCCCCACTTGTTCTTATGTTGACAGAATGCATTTACATACCAAAAACAAAACATGCAAATTTTTCCATTCTCATTTTAGCAGTGCTGGGCAGCGCTAATCCAAAAATTAGTTCCGCTATTTCTAAAGCACTTATGTATTACCAATGCTAGCGGACGCTAACGCTAACCGCCATTTTGAACAGGGCAAATGGCGAAATACTTTTTTTAATCCAGCAGATTTGACCATTTGAACCGGTTAAGCTCAGAAAACCCTTGTGCTATAAAGTCACTGACTTTATAGCACAAGGTTTTTCTGAGCTTAACCGGTTCAAATGGTCAAATCTGCTGGATTAAAAAAAATATTTCGCCATATGCCCTCTTCAAAATGGCGGCCGGCAAATGGCGAAATACTTTTTTTAATCCACCAGATTTGACCATTTGAACCGGCTAAGCTCAGAAAAACCTTGTGCTATAAAGTCAGCTAAGAAATATATTTTTTCTCAGCAAAGAAATAATTGTTTTTACCGTGTTTTCATGGAAAGTCCTTATCTTCTGTGGCCGTCGCGGCCGCCATTTTGAAGAGGGCAATGGCAAAATACTTTTTAAAATCCAGACGCGTCGCGTAGGCCGCTGAGAAACATCCATAAGTTCACCCTCCATGTTAAAAACTCTTCGTCTGACTCTTCGAAAACAAGCAATAAGGCTGCAGAGTAACACACTGGCTGCTAACTGAGAGCGCTCGCTCTAGCAAAGAGACTGAGGGGACGCTTTTTTGTCAGGACCACATCCGGCGCTGACAGGATATGGTCTGTTAGCAGTCGTCCGGGCCTGTAAATGTTTTTTTGTTTTTACTGATAGATAATTAGTTATCGGTACTGCATTTGAAATAAAAATAGCGCAAATCTGCTTATGAATTATAAAAGTTAGTCAAAACGCTGTTACGCTGACAAAAACGTTAGGTCCGCTGTAAGCGGATCAGCGCATTAGCGCTCCCTAGCGGTCGGAAGCCCACCACTGCATTTTAGTTCCAGGCTTTGTTCGGATATCAGCCACCATTTCTGTTGTTGGACAATAAGAGAGTTATTTTTCCATTACTGAGTGCTGATCGAATAAAGTGATATCGAATGTCGATGTGTTTACATCTTTGGCGGTGGACCGGACTTTTAGTAAGAGCGATTGCACTTTTGATTGTCCTCAAAAATGATCACAGGTGCATATTCACATCCAAAGTCCATTCCATTCACTAGATTCACAAGATACATACTTTCCTGTGCAGCAGCAGTCAAGGCAATGTATTCAGCCTCACATTCAACCTTTATTTAGTCAGGTAAATCTTTTGAACCTCATGGGCTCATTTACGAAAGACCTGCTAAAACTAAAGAACAATGAACAGCAGTGATAGAATTTCATTAAACAATAAACAAACAAACAATAAACAATAGAAAACAAAAAGAGAGAAAAAAACAAATATTTTTTTTTTTTTTTAACAAAGTATCAAAAAACTAGCAAAACATTATAAGGTAGACGTATAAAATCAAAGACAGGAACAAATCTGCATTGGTTTTTGCCAGGATTCCAACAGATTCTGAAAACCATTTAGAGAAGTCAAGGTCGAGAGCTTCAGATCTTTTTGTAAGATATTCCATGAAGCAGGAGCAGAGTAGGAGAAGGCCCTTTTTCCAAGTTCAGTCCTCACTGACGGAACACTGCAGGTAATCATGTCCTGAGAGCGCACGCTGTAGCTGCACTCACGCAAAGACATGTAGGAGGAGATGTATGAGGGCAGCAGACCAAGAAGTGATTTGAAGATGAAAATGTACCAGTGGAAGAGTCTGCGTGAGGTTAATGATGTCCAGTTAACCAGTGAATACAGGGTGCAGTGGTGGGTACGATAATCACAACCAGTTATGAATCTTAGTGCACCATGATAGACCACATCCAACATCCGCAGGGTGCTTGTAGGAGCATTCATGTAGAGAATGTCACCGTAATCAATGGAGGGAAGGAAAGTCACAGATACAAGGCGTTTCCTAACATTCAGTGTTAGACATGATCTGTTTCTGAAAAAGAAACCCAGTTTAACTTTCAATTTCTTCACTAGGTTTTCCACGTGGAGTTTAAAAGAGAGATGTGAATCGATCAGGATACCCAGATATTTATAGGAATCAACAAACTCAATAGGGACACCATTTGAAGACATGTAGATAAAGAAACTGTGGATTACTTTTTAGACTTCCAGGAAATAATGGGTCCAGTTTCAGATAAACTAAAACAGTAACCAGACACACTCCATCTGTCCTTCTGATCTCCTGCCGTCTGCAACACAATATGCCACAAGTTTAAGATTTACATTATTTTTCTTGAAGCATAATTCCTGATTTAGTGTACATTTCAGATACCTTAATACATGTTTTGCTGCAACCCAATGTTGTTCATTCGGTTTAGACAAATATTGTGATAACTTACTGACAATAAAACTTAAGTCTGGCCTAGTGCTCATCATTACATAGATCAAACTCCCCACTATTTCACGATACTTTTTATGATCAGCAGGTTGACCTTCATCGTCAAACTTCAGTTTACTTTCACATGGGGTTGACCTTGGTTTGCAGTCAGTCATACCAAATCTCTCCAAGATTTTCATGATATATCTTTTCTGGTTCATTTTTACTTGACCGTGGTTCTGTGTAAAATCAATTCCTAAAAAATGTTTAAGTTTTCCAAGATCTTTAATTTTAAACTTTGCAGCCAACATTTTCTTCACACTTTTGAGAATTTGGTCATTACTAGCTGCAATGATAAGGTCATCAACCCAAATAATCAAGATCACTTTCTCATGTTCATTTTCTTTACTGTAAACACAATGGTCAGCAGGGTTCTGTACAAAGTCATTTTCAATAAGAAAATCATGTAACAATCTATTCCAGTTTCTTCTTGACTGTTTCAGACCGTAAAGGGATTTATTTAGCTTACATACCAATTTCTCTCCTGTCTCTGTTACCACTTCAAATCCTTCCAGTTGTTCTAAAAATATCTCACAATCGATAGGGGCATGTAAATATGCTGTTTTAACATCCATTTGATGCAATTCCAAGTCATATTGATCAGCAAGCTGCATTAGAACATGCACAGAAGTCATATCTGCTGTTGGTGAAAAAGTATCATCATAATCAATACCAGCAACCTGATTATAGCCTCTTGCTACGTATCTAGCTTTATAAAGTGTCTCAATAGGATTTTCTTTAATAGTAAATACCCATCTACCCCCCACTGCTTGCTTACCCTCTGGTAATGAAGTTAGGATGTAAGTATTATTCTCTATCAAAGAGTCCATTTCTTCCTTCATAGCTTTAGCCCATAGTTCTGATTGTGGTGAGCTCATAGCTTCTTTCACTGTCCTAGGCCGATCACATGCAATCCCATAACAATAGTCAATGTTCATGTTTGCTTGATCATCTTCACATTTCATTTCGTAATCCTGATAATACTTGGGAGGTCTCCTTTCACTTGTAGGATAACGTGCACCAAGGTTACCTTCACTTTGATCTAAGTTCTCTTCTGTATCATAAGTCTCAGTTTTATTCTCTTGTGAGATAATTGTACTCAAATCTGAAAGTTATGCACCATAACTCATGTTCCCTGAAGGAAGGGAACGAGGTGCAACATATGCTATGGGAATTGCGCCCCAGCGCGATTACCTGAATGAATACATTCACGCCTTTACGGCAGGGGAGTCAGCGTCGCGCCAGAGGCCCCGCCCTCTGGGTACTTAAGCCGCTGACGCCCATCCATCAATCTCCAAGATGCACTTCACCGAGCTTTCAGCATTGAAAAGGGCCAAGTATGTTGCACCTCGTTCCCTTCCTTCAGGGAACATGAGTTATGGTGCATAACTTTCAGTTCCCTTTCAGTCATGTCTCTCGGTGCAACATATGCTATGGGAACGTAATTCAATCACGCCCTTGAAATGCTCAGTAAAATGCATGCTAGTGTGAACGTCTGCCTCTATTCAGCAGGCATCTCAAGGCTGCTTTCTACTGTGTGTTAGAAAGGACAGCCTGAGTGACATCACACGCAGTAACATCCAAACTGTAATGCTTTGCTAAAGTGTTGAGTTCCAGTTCACAGCAGCACAAATGTCTGCAACTGGTACACCCTTGAACAGTGACCACGAGGTGGCCAAGCCCCGAGTAGAGTGAGCGCGCACTCCAGAGGGCACTTGTTGACCTTTGCTACTGTATGCCCTTTTTATGGCCTCAGTCACCCAGTGTGTGAGGCAATGCTATGATAGGGCCTTTCCGATGGCAGGTGCTGCAAAGCACACAAACAGTTGATTTGTTTTTCTCCATTCAGCTGTTCTCTGCATGTAAGCGCTTAAAGCTCTCATGGGGCAGAGAGCCTTCAGCCTTTCCTGTTCCTGAGTGAGGACAGGAGCAGGTGGAAAAGAAGAGAGCCTTTTGCCCAGCCACATCCTAGGCCCAAACTACAGTAAATTTCTTGTTTTCAGCATGTTGGATGTACACGTGTGTTGTTAAAATAATGTGGAAATGACAGCAGAATGAACGCGTACAGCAGTACATGCAACTTTTCCACAATCGACATGAGAACATCTCCAACATTTCCAGACATGATTCAAAAGTAAACAGGGCCCAAGTTTGATTGAACAGTGTTTTTATTCTGAAAGAGGTTACACATACAATGGACTACAGGAAAGGTTTGGAAATGTCTTGAAGTGGTTCAAATTGATTCAAACAGATTTGATATTTTATAAGTGCCACCAGTTTATTATAATAAATCACTGTGACTTAAGTTTAGAAGCAGCAGGATTTTCTCAATGGAATGATGGATACAATTGATATTTATTTCCTTTTGACATGCACAGGACTGGTGTAGTTCCTTTTGAACCGCTTTCTCTCAAACTGTTTTTGATCTGTCAGAAGGTTGAAATGTGACAATATACATTATTTTAACAAGGTTTATATGGCACATCACTGTTGCTGTAGAGTTTAGTTATTATTGTGTAGGCAGGAAACAGTTTTAAGCAGACTATCAAAATAAAAGTTTCAACATGGGAGACGGGTAACACAAGCACACCTGAATCAAATCAGACTTTGTCCAAAACCTGGTGGAAAGGCAGGTGTACAAGGGTGGGCCTTGTTAAAAGGTTATCTGTTGCCATAGTGACAGGAAGACGGTGTGTTTTTCTTAATGGTCCATGTTGTTTTAATACAACATGCAGAATGTGTGTGAGTGAGTGTGTGTTACTTTGTGAGGACCATTTTCGAACACACTACATTGTGAGGACCATCTGCTCTTTGTGGGGACCAGGCACAAGTGTTGTTGGTGGGTTAGGACTAAGGTGTGAATTGAAGATGGGTTAAGTTGAGGGTTAGGTATGTAGTTACGTTGAGGGTTTGGTATGAACTGGTAATGGTTAGGTTGAGGGTTAGGTTTAGGGTAAGGGTCAGCAATAGGCTATAGAAATAAATGAAAAATGAATGGAAGTCAAAGCAAAGTCCACATAAAGATAGCAAGACAAACCTGTGTGTGGGTGTGTGTGTGTGTGTGAGTCCTCTGTTCAAGTGAGTGCTGAATTCATATTAAAGTCCATGTCGTGTTTGGTGTCTCTGTGGTTAGGAGTCCATCTTCCATAATGCATCAGAGACATCAATATTCAGCCCTGAAAATGAGACAAAGTCAGATGTTAAAGATAACTGAATGACATCAAAAAAGGCGTTCAATACAGAAATCTTCATAACGGAATGACATGTTGGACTACAGTACAGAACATTTGCTGCTTTTATTCAGTGTTTCCATACATCTGAGAGTTTTTATCTTTCCAAA
>JBBPBX010031054.1:4291-34780 GCA_038048925.1 Garcialebias charrua | reverse complement strand
AACTGAGATGAGATGAATAGGTGAGCGAGGTATAAGTAGGTTGCGTGGGATAATTGGAGGCGTGATTTGGGCGTGGCCCTGCTCCCGAACCTAAGTTAACTTATTAACTCCATTTCATTAGCAAGGAACCACGCCACAAAACACAAGTTTAAGTTTTTTATTGATGAAAAGATGAGGGATGAAGGGATGAGGGGTTGTAGGGTTGAGGGAAGAAAGGGGATGTAGGAAAGATGATAGGAAGGGATGGAGGGATGGAAGGATGAGGGGATGAAGGGATGAATGAATGTAGGAGAGAAGTAGGGATGAGTAGATGAAGGGAAGATGGAAGTAGGGATGATTGGAAGGGATGTAGGGATGGAGGGATGAGGGGATGAATGAATGTAGGAGAGGATGAATGTAGGGATGAGTAGATGAAGGGAATATGGAAGTAGCGATGATAGGAAGGGATGGAGGGATGAAGGGATGAATGAATGTAGGAGAGGATGAAAGTAGGGATGAGTAGATGAAGGGAATGTGGAAGTAGGGATGATAGGAAGGGATGGAGGGATGAGGGGATGAATGAATGTAGGAGAGGATGGAAGTATGGATGAGTAGATGAAGGGAATATGGAAGTAGGGATGAAGGGATGAAGGGATGAGTGGAGCTGAAGGATGTTGTCCGAGAAGAGTGCTGAAGAGCCCTTCAGCTCTCACAGAGCTGAAGGGCTCTGTGACAGAGCCCTTCAGCTGATTGCTGAAGGGCTCATCCCAGACTTGACTGCTATGCAGCCAAGTCTGGGATGAGAAGACTCTTGCGTGGGGTTTGGCCTTCGGGAACGGTTCACTTGTTTTCCTTCCCGAGCCCGACGATGAACCCCAAAAGTCGCTGGATTAATAAAACAAGGACATGTGTGAGCTTGGAATAAGTCACTGAGGTTGTTGCGGATGTATGCCAAGTAGGCTCGGAGCAAGAACTGATGTTGGGCTGAGATTAGAGTTAATTTGCGAATAAACTGCAGGATAACTAGAGAGTGAGAACGGCCCTTGTTAATCATGTCCACGACTGTAATGTTATCAGTGTGGATGATTTGACCATTCAAGCCCCCAAAGGATTGCAAGGACGAGGAACCCCATAAGAAACCGAAGTAAACGGAACTGAGACGCTTGTGAGCTGGAAATGAATTCCATGTCGGACAAGCAAGTCCGGATGGTAGAAATACGGATTTAGAGGGTGGAGCGAGAATAGGTAACGAACAGACGGAGGGATACGATGTCGAGAGATGAACAATGGAAGATGGTGAACTACGTGGAAAGCGTGAGAAACTGTTCCGCTGTGATAAGAAGCGGACGGGGAGCGAGGAGCTAAGCCGAAAGGACAAAGGATGATGATAAAGACGATGACTATGAAAATGACGAAGATGTCGACGATGACAAAGAAGAAGAAGACGATGAAGACGACAGTCAACACTTTGTGATGCCGCGGCTGCATGAGAACACTGATGAAGAGGAAGATGATGAAGGTCAGCAATTCGTTACAGCAGTGGCTGTGTGAAAGCGCTTTGAAGATGATGATGATGATGATGGTCAGCACTTCGTAACAGCAGTGGCTGTGTGAAAGCGCTTTGAAGATAATGATGAAGACGGTCAGCACTTCGGTACAGCTGTGGCCGTGTGAAAGCGCTATGAAGATAACGATGATGATGGACAGCACGTCGTTACAGCTGTGGCTGAGTGAAAGCGCTTCGAAGACAATGATGACGACGGTCAGCACTTTGTCACAGCAGTGGCTGCGTGAAAGCACTGTGATGACTAGGATGATGATGAAGGTCAGCACATCGTCACGGCTGTGGCTGCGTGAAAGCACCGTGATGATGAGGAAGATGATGAATGGTCAGCACATTGGTACGGCAGCGGCTGTGTGAAAGCACTAAGACGATGAGGATGACGATTGACAATGTACAGCACCTCGTGTCAGCCGAGGCCGTGTCAAGCGCTCAGAAAATGATGAATGGATGAGGGACGAGGGATGAGGGATGAGGGGCCGTAGGGAGGAAGGGATGAGGGGATGAAGATCTGATTGCCTGTGTCGGGCAGGTCAACACTTTGTGACGCAGCGGCTGTGTGAGAGCACCGAGATGATGAGGATGATGATGACTGTCAGCACATGGTACGGCTGTGGCTGTGTGAAAGCACTAAGACGATGAGGATGATGAGGACGATCGACAAAGTTCAGCACTTCGTGTCAGCCGAGGCCATGTGAAGTGCTCAGAAGATGATGAATGGATGAGGGATGAGGGGCTGTAGGGAGGAAGGGATGAGGGGATGAAGATCTGATTGCTGGTGTTGGGCTGGTCAACACTTCGTGACGCAGCGGCCACATGAGAGCACCGGGATGATGAGGATGATGATGACCGACAGCATGCTGATATAGCCGTGGCCGTGTGAAAGCGCCTTGAAGATAATGATGATGACGACGACGACGACGACGACGGTCAGCACTTTGGTACGGCTGCGACAAGCACTGTGATGATGAGGAAGATGAGGGTCAGCACTTCGTTACGGCTGTGGCTGCGTGAAAGCACCGTGACGACGAGGACGACGATGGTCAGCACGGAGTTAAGCTGAGGCTGTGTGAAATCACCATGATGAAGAGGATGATGACAACTAGTGATGACGTTCAGCACTTTGTGTCAGCTGAGGCCGTGGTAAAGTGCATTGAAGATGATGGATGGATGAGGGGTTGTAGGGAGAAAGGGATGATGGGATGAAGGAGGAAGTATGGGAGAATAATAATAATAATAATAATAATAATAATAATAAATTCAATTTATACCGCACTTTTCATTAATAAAAATCTCAAAGTGCTACAACAATAAAAACAAGTGATAAAATCAAATAAAATCAATAATGGTATTAACTAAGATTAAAAACAGAATCATGTGGAGGCAGAATAGGCCTGCTTAAAAAATAAATAAATAAATAAATAAAACAAGTGATAAAATCAAGTAAAATCAATAATACTATCAACCAAGATCAAAGATAAAATCATGCGGGGGCAGAATAGGCTTGCTTAAAAAGAAAAGTCTTTAAACCGCTTTTAAAGTCAACCAGTGACTGTGGAGCTCTCAGGCAGTCAGGAAGGGAGTTCCATAGGCGGGGGGCAGCCACACAGAATGCCCTGTCTCCCATGGTCCTTAATTTGGTTCGTGGAATGTGAAGTAGATTACTGTTCTGTGATCGTAGAGACCGGGTGGATGAATATGGTGCAAGAATGTCCTTTAGATAGTCAGGTGAAGTTCCATGTAAGCATTGATGTGTAATGAGAGCAGTTTTGTATTGAATTCTGTAGGTGACAGGAAGCCAATGGAGGTTATGGAGAATGGGTGTAATATGTTCAAATTTACGAGCTCTCAATAAAATCCTTGCTGCACTGTTTTGAATATATTGAAGTTTCTGAAGGTTTTTGCCAGGGATTCCAATAAACAGGGAGTTGCAGTAGTCGAGCCTGGAGGAGACAAAGGCATGGACGAGTTTCTCAGCATCGGAAAAAGTCAGAGATGGGCGAAGTCTGGAGATGTTTCGAAGATGGAAGAAGCAAGTTTTAAACAGATGCTTAATGTGAGTTTCAAATGTAAGATGAGAGTCCATTTTTATTCCAAGATTTGTAACAGAGGTGGAGAGGGGGATGTCTTGACCAGAGAAGGAGATTGTTGTTAAAGTTGATGTTTGTATCTGGTGAGGGGTGCCAATCATTATGGCCTCAGTCTTGGAGCAGTTTAATTGAAGAAAGTTCTGATTCATCCATGCCCTTATTTCCTCCAGGCAGGCAGAGAGGGCAGTGAGTGAAGATGGAGATGGGGATGATGAGGATGATCCAGTCCTGATGTAAAGCTGTGTGTCGTCGGCATAGCAGTGAAAAGAAATGTTGAACTGATTAATAATTTGACCTAAAGGCAGCATGTAAAGGGAAAACAGCAGGGGCCCCAGAACTGACCCTTGAGGGACACCACAGGAGACACCGACTGTCTGGGAAGTGGCATTGCCAAGACTAACGCATTCCAGCCTATCGGAGAGGAAAGATTTGAACCAGTCCAGGACAGTGTCACAGAGACCGACCTCCACATGAAGACGGTGGAGGAGAATATTATGGTCCACAGTGTCGAAGGCTGCAGTGAGGTCAAGGAGGACAAGGACGGAGGGAGAGCCAGTGTCAGCAGCCATGAGGATATCATTTGTAACTCTCAGTAATGCAGTCTCAGTACTGTGAGCTGCTCTGAATCCAGACTGAAACTTCTCGTACAGAGAGTGTTGCTGTAGGTGGTCCTGCAGCTGAGCAGCAACTGCTTTTTCCAGCACTTTGGACAGAAACGGGAGGTGGGAAATTGGGCGGTAATTAGAAAAAATGTCGGGATCCAAATTAGATTTTTTCAGAAGAGGCCTAATGATGGCAGTTTTTAGAGGCAGTGGAACATGACCAGATTGTAGAGACTGATTTATTATTTGTGTGATTAATGGGCTTATTGCAGAGTGATTGGATTTTATGAGAGATGAGGGGAAGGGATCCAGGGCGCAGGATGAAGGCTTCATTTTCTTTATGATGGACTCCACCTCACTCTGAACAACCTCATCAAAGCTGCTCAGGGACCCAGGATGCAGACGGGTAGATGGTAAACGAAGATCAGGGAGGTTGTGAAGCTGAGATCTGATGGTGTCAATTTTGTTTTTAAATGATGAAAGGAACAGGTCGCATTTTTGAACACATTCCTCAGAAGTTTGTTTAATGGGATTAAGTAGATGAGTTACTGTGGAGAAGAGCTGTTTAGAGTTACCAGGGCAGGTGTTGATGATGTTGGAGTAATACTTGGAGCGTGCTTCTTTAAGAGAATAGGCGTATGCTTTCTGATGTTCTTTGTATGCCTGCTTATGTACCGAGAGACCAGATGATTTTAGACGTCTCTCGATAGCACGGCCAGTTGCCTTCATCCTGCGCAGCTCACCAGTGTACCAGGGGGCTGAACGGGAGAAAGACACCAGTCTTGTCTTCAAGGGAGCATGTAGGTCCAGAAGCTCTTGGAGAGATCGGTTGTAGTAATCAACGGAGTCATTGGCAGATGAATGATTGACAGCGGTCAGGGCGTGAAGATCAGCGGACAGAACATCAGGGGAAATGTTTTTAAAGTCCCGGAACTGGATGGGTCGCTTTGGGTTTGAAGCAGGTGAAGTTGAAGGCACTTCCAGAGAGATGACACTGTGGTCCGAGACACCCAGGTCATATACAGATAAGTTATTGATGAGTACAGTGTCTGTAATCACCAAATCCAGAGTATGCCCCCTGCTGTGCGTAGGGACGTCCACATGTTGGGTGAGATTAAGAGAGTCCAGAAGAGACTTAAAATCTGTTGCCAACGGGGAAGAGGAATTGTCCATGTGGATATTTAGATCGCCAAGAAAAATAGTTTTCACAGGGGAGGTGCAGAAAAAGGTGAGGAGGTCATGCATCTCTGAGTTAAATGAAACATGCGGTTTGGGAGGTCTATAAATCAATATAACGTTCATCAGGAGTGGGGCTTTGAAGTTGAAGGCCAAACTTTCAAAAGAGGAAAAGTCCTGAGAAGCCAGATGTGTCAATTTTAAATTATTGCGGTAGATTACAGCCAGACCACCACCGCGGCCAGTGCTGCGGGCTCTCTGCAGATAACTGTATCCAGACGGACAGGCCTCATTTAGAGAACTGTACACATCTGGCTGATGCCAAGTCTCTGTAAGACACATGAGGTCCAAGTCCTTCTCCAGAATGTGATCGTGAATTAGGCATGATTTGTTTGATAGTGACTGCACATTGAAAAGTTCTAATTTAATACCAGTTGGTGTAGAAGCCTTTTGAACCGGTTTCAGCAGACTGAAGTCCACTCCACGTTTTCCTTGCCACTTCGTGCGCTGTGGACTACAAGGGACTACAGACGCAGCGTTCTGATGACGTCGTCGAGGTGCGACACGTCTCTTGGACGAGACACACGCGATAGACCCAACCTGCGGCTGTCCAGAGTAGATGGATATCTTTCGAGAGCTTCTGTGGATATAACGAGGTCTACGCAGAAGTCCCAGTTGTTTGATGGTGGAAACAGAGGGAGGAATGGAGCAGTTGTTAAGTCCAAGCAGCTGCGAAGCAGAATACGTCAACATCGTGCCAGCCAAGCCGGGGGAAGCTAGCACAGAGCTAGCTGCTAACAGCAGACCCACGGCTCCGAAAGAAACAACCAAGAAGCAGAGGGATGTAACTTGGTTGAGCATATCGTGAAGAGGAGCACAGGAGAAAATCCAGGACAGTCCAGATGACACAGGAGGTTGACAGGCAGTAGGTGAGTGGAACAATAATTGCAGCTACGTAACGTAGTTCTTGAAGTAAGTTCGTGCTGGAGTTTGACAGGAGGTAGACAGCCCAAATTCCGGTTAGGAAGAGCTAGCCAAGCTGTCCGTAAAATCCTTATTAAAAACCACTGAACAAAACGAGTCCAGATAAATGTCCAAAAAATGTCCAAAAAATAGCAACAGTAAAATAACTATTTAGCGTGGAGAAGCGGCGACATCACGCCAGCGTCCTCTCCAGCGTCCTCTCCAGCTGGTGTATATATAAGGGATGAAGGGATGGAGAAGGGATGAGGGGAAGAAGGGATGAAGGGATGGAGGGGTGAGGGACGTAAGGATGAAGGGATGAAGGGGTGAGGGATGTAGGGATGAGGGGAAGTAGGGATGAAGGGATGTAAGGATGAAGGAAGGAAATAGGGGTGAAAGGATGAGGGGATGGGAGGAAGGAGGGACGAATGGAGCGAACGGAGGTCGCTGAAGGAGAGTGCGAAAGGGCGTGTGATGCGAAGACCCCTGCACGGGGAGCCAACGAGAAAGGAGGCATGGGAAGAGTGGAGGGGGTAGAGTAGCTGGGGAAGTTCCGATAAAGAGGTTGCGGGTACGACCGGCAATGTGACCTAGCTCCCACTGGGGGGAGCAGTCGCCATGACAGAAGGTCCTGCGGGATCTCGGAGCAGGTGTCCGAGGCGAAGCCGCGAGCGGTTGAAAAGCAGCTGAAACCAGATTGGAAAGATGGGAAGAAGGGAGTGTAGATGGAGGGATGGATGGTGACGCTGCGAAGCCTGCAAAGGCCGGGACCGAAAGACGTTGGAGAAAGCAGGGGAAGTACAGATAAAGAGTTGCGGTACAGGTGGTAATGTGACCTGGCACCCACTGGGGGGAGCTGCCGCCACAATGGAAGGCCCTGCGGTTGCTCGGAGCAGATGTCCGAGCCGAAGCCGTGGGCAGTGGAAAAGAAGTCGAAACCGGATTGGAATGATTGGAAGTAGAGCCTACGAAGGCGGGACCGAAAGACGTTGGAAAAAGCTGAGAAAGTACTGATAAAGAGGTTACGGGTACAGGCGGTAATGTGACCCGGCTCCCACTGGGGGAGCTGTCGCCATGATGGGAAGTCCTGCAGTCGATGACGGAATGACGTCACGGTAGACGTTGGAAGAATAGCAGCCAAGTCTGCTTTAATAAGCAAACGTGAGCTTGTTGTCTACAGATACACATAAATTTGGTGAGTCGATCATTGTGGTGTCTAGAATGCTAAGCCGCTTGCTTGGGCTTGTTAATCTTAGCACTTTAGTCTTTGTCTAGAGTGACAAGACCACGCTAAAATTAGCTACAATAAATAGGGGAAATACGGGAAAATATAATAAAGAATGGGAGACAGAGCGCACACTTAAAGCATGATTCAGGATAGAGATTAAAGAAAGTAGTATGTTGACTTAGCTCAACTACGAGATTACCATACAGTTTTTATTCTATTTATCTCAGTTATTTTTTATTTATTTTATATACGCATCCTTCAAGATTCTGTTGTCAATGTTCAACATTGTCAACACTCTGCAAACGATTCCAAGAGGTTTCATGGGATTAAGTTGTGTAAGTATGCAAAATGTAATTTATTTTTATTTTCTATCATTTATAGTTTATTGATATCAATTCTAATTTATTTTATCATTTATTTTTAGAGTGGATAAGTTCTTCAAAGTGTTAAGCTAGCAAAACATTGCTGGTTATATGTACAGTAATGCCCCAAAAAAATGCATACTGACAAAAAATGGCCGTCGTTTTTTACACAACGGGGTGGGCAGCCAGTTGGGCTTGGTTTGGGCTGGTCGCTTGTTTTCGTCGCGAGATCTGGCAACACAGATTGGAAGCGGAAGCTGGAACATAAGTCGTGGCCGCGGGTAGTTCAGATGACGGTAAAGTTGGTGGCAGTCGAGGCACCGAGGAGGAAAGGAGCTGAAAGAGACACAATCCAGTGTCAGAACTGCTGAAAGGGATACCCATTCAGCGGAGAGAGCGCCGAAAGCAGGCAACGGTACACGGCTCGAGAAGCTGGCGTGTTGGAATAACACTGGAAGAGGAACGCAGAGAAGCGGTCGTACTGAGAGCCGGTGAGTGACGCTGAGGACCAGGAAAACGAGCATGTTGACTAAACGCCTCGGGCCGACCAGAAACGAGAAATAGATGCGAGTGGCGGATAGACTCCGGAAGGGTGAGAAACAGTAAATGAAAGTTAGGGACCGAGTCCGAGGATTGAAAATACTTAGCTTGAGTCGCGAAAACGGAGCCTGGAGCCCGACTGGTAACAGAAGGGGGGGACCCGTCGACGGTGGATGGAACTTCGAAGAGACCCTCGTAAACAGAGCGGAGGACGAAAGAAGAAGCGTCGTCCATGGTGAGTAGAAGCGCCGTCGACAAAACGTAACGAACTGAGATGAGATGAATAGGTGAGCGAGGTATAAGTAGGTTGCGTGGGATAATTGGAGGCGTGATTTGGGCGTGGCCCTGCTCCCGAACCTAAGTTAACTTATTAACTCCATATTTGTAAACATTTTCATCCTACCCCCCTCCTCCTTGACGGTTCCGAGCCGACTCTTCTCCTCTGAATTCACTGTCTGACTCCACATGTGAAACCTCCAGGCACCTCCTCCGTCTGTTCATGTCCGTTGCCTGTGGGCTCCTGCCTGCGTACGACTGGTTAGCTCAGCACTCACCCCCACCACTCTTTAAGGGGGACCACACATGCAAAATTCACTTTTTAATGTTTTTTTACTCAACTTTGGGTATGTACTTCATAAAAAAACAGTCCTAAGGCCAAAGAAATGCACCCAGTGGTTTATTTACTCTAAGTAGATTTATTTGTCTGTGATAAAAACGGTTCGTTTCTCACTTCCTGCGGTTTGTGACGTCACAAACCGCAGCCACAACCCACCACAACCTGAGTCCAGCCCCTCACCTAGCAACCCCTGGTTAGGCTCAACCCACTTCTGTATTAAACACATGACTGTTGTTTTTCATGATTTCATCTCATCTTTTGTTTATATGTTCTTAATTTCATGTGTACAGCACTTTGTTGCAGCTGTGTTTTTTTTAAATGGCTTTATAAATAAAGTATAATTGTTATTTTTATGTTTTAGTTCAATTTTTAGTGTATTTGCGATCGCTCCCAACGCGCAGCCGGTAGAAATTAAACGAGCAGACCGCCGGCGTAGGGACCGGCGGCAACGGGACCCTCTTCTGGCGGATGGAGCGGAGCTTCAACTGTACAGCCTCGCAGCAGCCTCGCAGCAGCGAGGACCTTCTCCATACGGATTAATTTACGGGAGACACTTGGTGAACTTTGTGTTGTCTTGACTGGAACAGCGATAACTCCCAAAATCGCCACGTGCAACGAGCGGACCTGGCAAACACCGGAAGAGGAACAAGCTAACATTAGCATCGGATTCAGGTGGTCTCATGCTAAAAGGAGCAGCAAATTGCGGCGCGCTCAGACGGGCTTCGGTAAGTTCATCTCCCACAACATCCTCCTCCATAGACTTTCGTCCATTGGCATCACCCACACACCCCTCGCTTGGTTTCAGTCCTATCTCTCTGGCCGCACCCAGTTCCATCCATCCATCCATCCATCCATCTTCTTCCGCTTATCCGGGGTCGGGTCGCGGGGGTAGCAGCCTAAGTAGGGAGGCCCAGACTTCCCTCTCCCCAGCCACTTGGAGCAGCTCCTCCGGGGGAATCCCAAGGCGTTCCCAGGCCAGCCGAGAAACATAGTCCCTCCAGCGCGTCCTGGGTCTTCCTCTGGGTCTCCTCCCGGTGGGACATGCCCGGAACACCTCACCAGGGAGGCGTCCAGGAGGCATCCTAACCAGATGCCCGAGCCACCTCAACTGGCTCCTCTCGATGTGGAGAAGCAGCGGCTCTACTCCGAGTCCCTCCCGGATGACTGAGCTTCTCACCCTATCTCTAAGGGAGAGTCCAGCCACCCTGCGGAGAAAACTCATTTCAGCCGCTTGTATCCGAGATCTTGTTCTTTCGGTCACAACCCAAAGCTCATGACCATAGATGAGGGTGGGAACGTAGATCGATCGGTAAATTGAGAGCTTTGCCTTTCGACTCAGCTCTCTCTTCACCACGACAGACCGGTACAGCGCCCGCTTCACAGCGGACGCTGCACCTATCCGCCTATCGATCTCACGCACCCAGTTCATCAAACTAAAATCATTCAGATCCCATTTCTCTCCTGTGACCTCAGGTGTGCCCCAAGGCTCTGTCCTGGGGCCTCTTCTTTTCATCATCTACCTTCTCCCCCTTGGCCATATCTTCCGTAAATTTAACATCCATTTCCATTGTTTTGCTGATGACACCCAGCTCTTTTTATCCACTGCACCTGACTCTTCACTGCCTCCCTCCTCCCTCACTTCCTGCTTAGCTGAAATTAAATCCTGGTTCACGTCTAACTTCCTGAAATTAAACAGTGATAAAACAGAGTTCTTACTCATTGGTACTAAATCCACCTTATCTAAAGTTAACAGTTTTTCCCTCAATATTGACAACTCCTTGGTTTCTCCCTCCCCTCACGTTAAGAGTTTGGGTGTCATTCTCGATAGCACTCTCTCTTTTCACTCTCACATCAATAGTATCACCCGGTCTGCTTATTTCCACCTTCGAAACATCAACCGTCTCCGTCCATCCCTCTCTCTGCACTCTGCTTCCATCCTGGTCCACAGTCTGGTCACTTCTCGAATTGATTACTGTAACTCTCTCCTTTTTGGTCTGCCTCACAAATTAACCCGTAAGCTTCAATTGGTTCAAAACTCAGCTGCCCGCATCGTTACCAAAACCCCCTCATTCCACCACATCACCCCAGTTTTGCAGCAACTCCACTGGCTTCCAGTCACATTCAGAATTCAATTTAAAATCCTGTTATACACTTTCAAGGCTATTCATAGCCTCGCCCCTCCTTACCTGTCTGATCTCCTGCACATTACCACCCATTCACGCTCCCTTCGTTCTTCCTCTTCCATCCACCTTAACGTGCCTCTTGTCCGCCTCCGCACCATGGGACACAGAGCCTTTTCTCACTCTGCTCCCCAACTCTGGAACGCTCTTCCCCCAGACATCCGTAACATTGACTGCCTTCTGACCTTCAAATCAAAACTCAAAACTCATCTGTTCAAGTTAGCCTTCTCACTTTAATTTTTCTTTTTTATGTAGTTATTTTATATATTTTCTTTTTTGTGTGTTTTTTTAATTGATTTTAATTTTTCTTTTTACCGGTATATAGTTATTTTATACTGTTTTTATTGTGTTTTTAATGCTGTAAAGTGTCCTTGAGTGCTTTGAAAGGCGCTACCAAATAAAATGCATTATTATTATTATTATTATAAGTTATCTTAAGCTAGCACTAACAGTAAGTCAAATGAGTAATAAAAAAAGAGCTAATTTTAAAACAACAACACATTACAGATACTGGCTGTTACAGAGGGCGTAAACAGATCTTTGAAGGGCGTGGACTTCAGAACTCAGTATCAGAAACCGGTCGTTCAAAACGAAAGTTAAAAATGGCAGAATTAAAAAGGGTATAATTGATTATCTAAGAATTATTGTGTATTAAAATGAATTAATATTGTCAAGATAGCACACAGACATAACATAAAAATTTTAAAGACCTATATGTGGTCCCCTTTAAGGGGCGGAGATTTTTTTTTAAAGTGGAGGCATATCGTGATATTAACAAGTTGTAAGTTGCTGTTGTGTTTAAAATGAGTGTTTATATAATTATTTTCAGTTTACATATTCAATATAAGTTTTTTTTGTTCAAGGCAGTCATATTTGTTCATAACTATATTACTAATAAGCCTGAGTTACCAGATCCAAACAAACAGCAGAACACACCCTGTCAAAATAAGAGTTCCCAGATCCTGTTCCAGCAACAAATTAAGCAGAGTTAAACCAAATCAAGATGGCCGCCACAGCTAATACAGTTTAGGCCACAGGAAAATAAGTGTCCCTCAGTGAAATGTTTAGATATTTAACTAACAATTGGTGTGGTAGTAGCTGACAGTAATCCAGAATAAATGTTCAAGTATGAACAGATCAGGTGTAACATCACTTCATCACATGAGGTCATATTTTGGTGAATTCCTTGAAGTTTTCTTGCTCTTTACTTCTGATAGAAACAGATTAGACGTCAGTGTCTTTGGACTGTGTCCAACTTTGGACCAAGTCTCAGGATTTCGTCTCTTTACTTTCCTTCACATTGAACCATTTGTACTTTTCAGCTGGACACACAGAAACAAGAATGAGAGCGTGTGCAGCTGGAAATCCCTCTCCAGCTGCTCCAGCTGTGAATGGACAAACAATAGTTTGTGTGTGTTCATGTTGGAGACGTGTTGCTGGAAGGACGGCCCTGTGCTCCATTTTCAGCTGTTTGCTTCATGTTGGATGAAGAGCAACATGTCTCTCCTTCAAGCTGCTTCAATACATTTAGTCAAACTTCCATCCTGGACTCCTGACTCATTATTTCTGAGGAATTTTATAACAACATCATGAGACGTCACGCTCAGAGTATGTTTTGTAAATCACTCTCAGCTACTACCACCTCAGAGTTAGACTCAACATCTGTAACACTGACTGAGTTAGAGACATTTATGTGTCGTCTGTTGTTATGTAGCTGTGGTGGCCATCTTGAATTGGACTGACTCCAAAGTCAAATCAGTTCTAAATGTTCCCACAATGATTACTTTCTGGAAGTTTCCTTAAACTCTGTCCAGTGGTTTTTGAGATATTTTGATAACATGCAAACAAGGTTGACTGCAACAATTATTGCTAAAGTTTTAAGCAAAGATTTTGTGCATTGAGTGGCACTTGGAGTATATTTTATGAAATAATCTTGGCTCTATCTCTGTCAAATGTTAGCAAAATATCTGTGAAACTGACTGGATTATAGGCATTTCTGTGTTTCTAACATGAGTTTTCTGTTCAACCATCAAGAACTGGATCGGCTCCAAAACTTAAATCAGTTGTAGACGTACATCCACTGATTATCTCTGGAAAGTTTCATTAAAATATCTTCACTGGTTCATGAGATATTTTGCTAACAGACAGAGTTGAGTTTAATAATTAAATGTCAGAATTTTAAACCAAGGTCTCAGACAATCTATTAGTGCTCAGACTGTGTGTTGGGGATTCCTCTCAGCTACTACCACCCCAAACGTCACATCAATCTCTGTAAAACTGAATTATAGACATGTTTTATGTTTTTAAGTTCAGTTAACTGTGGCAGCCATTGTAACTTCAGCTGACTCCAAAAACTAATCAGTTGTAGACGTACATCCAATGATGACTTTCTGCAAGTTTCACTACAACTCATCCAGTGGTTCATGAGATATTTTGCTAACAGACAGACATTGTGACAACAAGTGTAAAGTTTCCAGTGAGTCTCTGCAGCTTCTTCTCTCCTGACTTCTCTGATCAATAATGTTGAAGTGATGGATCCTGCAGAGTGATCACATGACAGCAGCAAGAATGTGACTGAAGAGACCGGAAGTAAAGCAGGAAGACTGAAGCAGCATGAAAATGAAGACGTGGACGGAGACAGTGGCGTTCCATCCTATGAGCGAACTGTGCTGCTGCACAGGGCGCCATCCAGCAGGGGGCGGCATAAGAGGAGACCCCGCTCCTCGTTTTTTTATTTATTTAAATTTTACAACTTTTGTTTTTAACAACATAACACAGAACACTACCGCTCTGCTCCTGGGCCGCCCCACCCTTAATTTATTCACATGTCCTCAGTTTAATCACCGCAGCAGCTGCTGGGTGCATTTCCTCAACCCAGGTCGTCCGCCCCCCCTCCACTTTCACTTTCGTTTTTACGGAGGTGACACTACGTGCGGTCAGTGGAAGAGAGGAAGAGTGAAGAGAAAGATTAAAAAGAGAGAGGCTCTGGAAACAGACACAGCTAAATGTGCAAACATTGACACATTTTTCACTCAAACAGCTGCAGTTTGTTAATGAGAGATCAAACAGGTAAGACATGCTGTTGAATTTTGCTGCAAAAAACCGTTCAAGTTAATTAAGTCAATGAATTTTGTGGTGTGTGGCATTGTGACATAACATACTGTTAAATAATTTAAATAATATTATATGAGGATGAAACTGGCCTGAATTGATCATAAGACTTTGTAAAAAGGGGAGATTTGTGCAGTTATGACAATTTTTTAAACGTGATTTAGTGTCAGGAGTGATGAGGGGATTGTTCCTGTCAGTATGAAGGAACAGGTGAGCTGTTCTAACTCTGTGTGAACAAACAAGCATTAGTTCCAATATAAACACTTTCTAAACGACAGTAGTGACATTGTTATCATTAAAAGTAAGATAATAAATACATAAAGCAATGAAAGGGAATAGTATGAAAGTAATATGAAATAAGCCTGCATATTTTACCATTGAAAATATATTAATTGGTTAAGTCAAAATGTGTTTTCCATATCAAATGTGCTAAATCTTTACAGATAATTGTTCTGATGCAGGCTCAGTAAATGTAGTCCTCTGGACAGATTCTTCTTTGTATCAAAAAGACTTCTTCAGTCTGAGGAGCTGTGACAAACTCAGTCATCGTTCCTCCTTGATAGAGAGGAACGATGATTTGAGAGAGGAGTAAAGGAGGCCATCTTTGTTAAAAGAAACCATCCATCATTAAACAGAGGTGGAGGCCTCTGGGTTCAACTGTCCACCTCTCACAATGCTGTTAGTATCTTACTGTTCATATAAAATATTTGATAATGTTCTTATAGAAACAATTCTTGAGTAATGTTCATAATGTGTTAATGCTACATGTTTGTCTCAGGCTACTTCTTGTTCTGCCATTAACTCTAAATACTTATTGAATAGTTTATATATGTAGGTAAAACTAGATGTTGAACAACCCATTAAAATACACCAGAATGCAGGAAATGGCATCTATTTTATTCAAAATTTTCTGGGAGAGGACCCCCACTGGCAACCTAGCCGGGGGGTGGGGGGTGGGGGGCATTGGGGTTGCTCGCACAGGGCGCCAAATAGGCTAGGACCGCCTCTGGATGGAGAAATGAGCTCCATGAAGCGTTTGGACTCTCCATTTGGACAGAGCAGCTGCAGCTGAAGCTCTGATTCACAACAACACAACAGCTCTGCTTTAGAGACAACAAGACACGTCCTAATGTCCACTTGTTGTCCACACTGTCCAACTGTCCAAAGCAGCAAACTCAAAGCAACAAGTCTGGATTCAATGAAACAATGGACAGAAAGAATGGACAGAAAGTTTGTCCTCTGTCTTCAGCTGCTTCTTGTCTTCTCTACAAACACTTGATGATGATGAGGGGATGAAAGAACTTTTCTGAATCTCTTTGGAACATGTTGCTCACGTGACTCATCACATCCATCAGCTGCTTCTGCTTCTTCACAAGAAAAGGAGGAAAAAGCTCCACGACAGCAGAGGCAGGAAAAGAGCTGGACAAGTCCCTGAAGACTCGTCCATCCTGGACACCAGCTCTTCACTCTGTTGTCCTCTGGGAGGCGCTGTAGAAGCAGGAAAACACACACTGCTGGGCTGAAGAGCACTTCGGCAGAGCAACTGTCCAATCAAACAGCTGAATGACTGAAAGGTTTTTATTCTGATATTTTACTGACACACATTGTTCATACATGACCCGACCACAACCTGTGGGTCAGAACACTCTGGACCTTTAACACGGGGCTCTTTTTATTATTTATGAGCTCTTTTTCATTCAACCTTTATTTATACAGGTTGATCCCATTGAGCCTCGGGGACTCATTTACAAGAGAGACCTGATTTTAACAAGGAGTGACGACAACAGTGGACAACAAATGAATCTGGATCCATTTTTGAAATGCAGCTGATTAGACCAATATAGTGCATTTATTAAGGAAAAGTTCAACTGAGACACACCTTTGATATAATTTCAAACAAACAAATAATTGTTTTTAAGTGTTAATCTTGTTAAATTCTTGTTAAAGTCCTCCCGTGCACGCTCCCACGGCCGCCTTTTGGCAGCCAATCGATTTTTGGCACAACACCGGCCCACGTTTCCAGGTGGTCCACGGTGACGCATAATAGATGTGACTTATTTATGTTTTTTCCACTTTATTAGACATTTTTGGACTGATGAGACTTATACGGCGGTGCAACGTGTACAGCTGCAAGTACAGTAAATGTAACTTGCTCTTTCTGTGAAGGTCACCTTGAAGATGTTTTCTCTTATTTTGCTCTTGCTCCTTCTCTCCTCAACTATGTGAAGATCTCTGCATCCTGACTTCTACTTCTATTGAACCACATTTGTCCCTTTGCTTTGAACACATGTTATTTGGCTTCACTGACCAACCATCGGCTAAAAGAAAATATTTTATATCATTAATCTCATTATATATTTAGACAAATCCACAAATGCTGTTACACTAATCAAAAAACACTTATTTCCATTTTTGAAAATGAGGTCAAACAAAATATTAAAACTATTAGACAGTCCACCAACATGAAACCATAAAATTGTACTTTATTTATCTAATGTATTTGTGTAACGTGCTAATTCTTTGACTCGATGTTTGTAACCCCCTGGAGACTGTCATTATATTGTATGTACCGGTCATACATCCATGGATACTCACTGACCCAATAGTAGATCTGAAATTAATAGGAAAGAAAGGAAATTAAAAAATTATATTCAAATACAGTAATAGAATACATTAATCAATAATATGGATTCATTAAATGAAATAGATATAAAACTCAATCAAGCAGAAATAAAAAGCCTCATAAAGGAAAAAATGAGTGAAAGATGGAAAAACAACGGGAAGAAGAAAGAAAAGGTCGATGGTTTTATAGAATTCAACAACAAACAGGAGAAATGAGGAGATCTGAAAGAAACAGGAGGAGGAAACATCACATCACGTCTCAGATTTGGACACACAGGATTGAACAGAACATTATTCATAACAGGGAAGCATCATAAATGTGACTACTGTGGAGAAGATGAGACCATAGAGCATGAGTTATTGAACTGACAGAAATACAGACATAAAACAAGTCAACTGATGAACAGTCTCACTGAAATCAAAGAAAGTTTTGATACAGTTGGACTCCATCGCTCCTCTCAAACAGGCATCTTCAAAAAACAGACCATCACCATGGCTCAACGAAACGACGCGAGCTCTTCGACAACGTTGCAGACAAGCAGAGCGAAAATGGAAGCGTGACCGGCTTCATGTATCTCAGGGAATACTGAGAGACTGTCTCTGTGAGTATGATAACGCTGTGAAACAGGCCAAGTCACAGTACCTCTCCAACTTAATCTCCACCAGCTCCAACCGGCCGAGGACGCTTTTCAGCACACTCCAGTCTGTCATCAATCCATCTGTCGATGTTCTGAAAACTGCCACACAGTCTACCTGTGATGACTTTCAGAGCTATTTTGTCAACAAAATAGACTCTATCAGGCAGAACATTGTCAGTTCATCCAACACCATCCTGTCATGTACCTCTACAATAACCACTGCTGTTTTTGACCAGTTTGATCTCGTCTCACTGCCTCAACTCACCAAGGTGGTTCAGCAGATGAAACCAACAAACTGTTCTCTGGACATCATTCCCTCTAAAATGTTCAAACAATGCTTTGATGTAATTGGTCCTTCTGTTTTGTCATTTATCAACAGCTGTCTAACTTCAGGTTATGTGCCATCTGCTTTCAAACATGCTGTGGTCAGGCCTCTTCTAAAAAAACCAGGCCTAGATCCTACAGCTCTCTCTAATTTCAGGCCAGTTTCCCATCTGTCATTTCTATCAAAGGTCCTAGAAAAGATTGTTTTTATTCAACTTCAATCTTTTCTAGAACTCAACAACCTGTTTGAAAAATTTCAGTCAGGTTTTCGAGCTCGTCACAGCACTGAATCTGCACTGCTCAAAGTACAGAATGACATTCTTCTGTCTCTGGATGCAAAAAACCCTGCACTGCTGGTGATGTTAGACCTCTCAGCAGCTTTTGACACCGTCGACCATCAGGTACTAATCAACCGCTTGTCTCAGCAGGTTGGTCTCCAGGGAGCTGTGCTTGAGTGGTTCAAATCTTACCTGTCTGGGAGAACTTTCTCTGTCATGATAGGCGATCTGTCCTCCTCTTCATCAACCCCTCTGACCTCCGGCGTACCACAGGGATCTATTCTAGGGCCAGTCCTCTTCTCTCTTTACATGCTGCCATTAGGATCAATCATCACACGTCATAACCTGTCTTTTCACATGTATGCAGACGATTTACAAATCTATCTGCCAGTCACTCCCAACCCCTCACTCAGTTCAAACACTCTTGTCAACTGCTTAAATGACATTAAGCACTGGCTCTCTCAAAACTTCCTCCACCTAAACACAGATAAAACTGAATGCATTTTGTTTGGTGCACCTGATGACACCAGCAACATCCTTCCCTGTCCCAGTGTTGGTTTTCCCCTCCCCCACTTCAACTCGGTGGTCAGAAATCTTGGAGTGCAGTTTGACTCCAATTTAAAGTTTGATAAACAGATCAGTTCTGTTGTCAAGACCAGCTTTTTCCAACTCCGTCTGCTCTCCAAAGTCAAGTCATTTCTTAGTCGTGGTGATCTGGAGAAGGCCATCCATGCCTTTGTGACCTCCAGACTTGACTATTGTAATGCTTTGTATCTTGGCATTAATCAATCCTCCATCTCCCGTTTACAGCTTGTACAGAACTCTGCCGCGCGCTTTTTGACCAACACACGAAAATATGAACACATCACTCCTGTCCTGTCCTCTCTACACTGGCTCCCAGTTCAGTTCAGGATACAGTTCAAGTTGCTGCTGTTTGTTTTCAAAGCTCTGAATGGACTTGCTCCCCTCTACATCTCAGAACTTCTGAAAGCCCATCAGCCTGGCAGGGACTTACGATCTGCCAGTCAACACCTGCTGGAGGTGCCTCGCTCGAGGTACAAGCAATGGGGAGACCGGTCATTTTCTGTTGCCGGCCCAAAAGCCTGGAACAGCCTCCCCCTTGAGCTGCGTGCCACCTCTGATCTGACTCTGTTCAAAACCAAACTGAAGACCCACTTGTTCAAAAAAGCTTTCAGTGTGTAACTTTTATTATTTTGTATTTTAGTATGTAGCATCTTTATTTCAATTGCATTTTTATTTCACTTGTTCAAAAAAGCTTTCTGTGTGTAACTTTTATTACTTGTGTTATTTTAGTATGTAGCATTTTTTATTTCCATTGCCTTCTTTTATCGCTGTGGTTTCTTATTCTATTTTCATTGATCTATTGTTCCCGTTTATTTTTCTTTTTATCCTGTTAAGCACCTTGGTCAATGCAAGGCATTGTGGAAGGTGCTATACAAATAAAGTTTATTATTATTATTATTATTATTACAGTTGAATTATTGCAGAATTCAAAAGATAATGGTGCTCAGGTTTTAATACAACATCTGAAACATACCTGTTTGTTTGAAAGAATCATAATTAATCCATTAATTAATTAATTAATTAATTAATTTGTTTGTTTGCATTGTTTCAGTCCACCTCCTCACCAGTTTGTGGTGGTAATGCACCAAATTGTTATTTGTCAACCACTAATGTTGTGTAACAGGGTTGTTGTTTAATGAATTTGATCAAAATGCACCGTCTTTATAATATTTTTCTTGTTTTTCAGAAAAGTTTATCTAGTAGTTATTAGAAATGTTTCTTTTAATCTTTGGGGAAACTGTTTAGATCATATTTTCCATGTAATCCAGGTTCCTTTTGTTTGTGTAGTGACGACTCCCCCTGGTGGTGGCTGCTGGTAAATATGTGGACATGACGTGACGTCACGTCGTCACCAGCTCGGCCTCTTTGTTTTCCTTCGTGATGAGAAGCTCCGTCTGGATTTAGCTCCGTGATTTATTTCAATTACTGATGAAAAAAGACTTCTCGTGAGTCAAATACTTTATTCTGTGATTTAGTTCCAAGCTGCTGCTGCCAGAGGCTTGTAACACTGCAGCTTCTTGTCTGTGGAGAGGAAGTTAGTTCACTCTGTTAGCATCTGTAGCTGTTAGCATGTGTAGCTGTTAGCATGTGTAGCTGTTAGCATGTGTAGCTGTTAGCATCTGTAGCTGTTAGCATGTGTAGCTGTTAGCATGTGTAGCTGTTAGCATGTGTAGCTGTTAGCAGCTACGTCTCGTTGTCACGTGCTTGGATAATCTAGTCTCGTGACTGTGTGTGTGTTTTTCTGTGTAGGAGCAGGAGCTTCACGTCAGACCTCCACCAACCACATGTTTGTTCTCTAACAGGTATGGTTGTAATTTCTAGTAAAATTGTTCAATATTATACTTTGGTCCAGCAGCCTCCACTTCAAAAAGTCAGCGCTCACGCGGTTCGTTTGCAGTGCTTACGAGGTTCTTTCAAAATAAAAGCTGATCTGTGTCTCCTGTTGGTACAAACTCTGTACATAAAACACATGTTAGCACTGGAAGCTGTAATGCAGGGGTGCGCACACTTTTTCGCATGCGAGCTACTTATAAAACAACCAATTCAAAATGATCTACCCAATACAAAAATGCAAAACATATAATTATCTTCAAATGTACTAAGGATTCTTTTTATGTACAATGTATGTTGATGTACCTTGCATAACTGAATAAGCCAATATTGCACAACACATATAATAAATCAGAGGTCACCAACGTGGTCGCCCACAGGGACCACATGAGGTGCCCGGTGGTGGTGACAGCAATATAGATTTTTTTATTTATTTTAAAAAAGATGGTAGAAACTGATCTCCACCCCCATTATTCATAAGAATCTGGTCTTTTACTTTAATAAATGTTAAAAAAATCATTAGATATTTTTTACTTTATAATGTCATCTCTACAAAAGCTCCCTCCAGCAAATCTAAAGTGGTCCACAGGCCACCAGTTGATAACCACAGTTGTAGCAGGTGGTTTTGGCTCTGGACACGTTTAATTTAATGAACGAAGGCATAAAAATGGCTCTTTTGGTATGGAGAGATTTAATGTATACAGCGGTGCTTATGTATTTATGTTACAGACTCAGTGAACGCACCGCAAAAGAGTGTGACGCAAGCGCGCTGGTACAAGACAGGGAGCAGAAAAGTGCAGAGAACGTAGAGTAGTCAAGGTTATGCTGTATGAAAAGTGTCTCGTATGATTTGAATAATAAAGCGACGTCAACTCCCAACCAGTATGTTTCTTAAGCGTGCAGAGAAACATCACAGCGTCACTCACCTGGAACGATGCTTCAGTGGCGGCTTTCGCTTTTGAAGTTGGGTGAGTGAAAAATGACTGCTGTCCGGACAACTGGGATTTTAGTTCCTCCACCTCTCTCTTTCTCAGCTGGCTTTTCGGTGGGAAGTCTATGTCGTATTTTCCATGAACAGTTCGAAATATGATTGTTTTTGCTTGTATGTTTTGCTGCGCTTCGCCTTCACGCCGTTGTTTTTACACATGAGCGGTGACCTAAAGCTCGTCATCTGATTGGTTGCCCTGTATGTCAATCAAGTGACAGGATGTTTGATAGGTTGACAATTTTTTAATTTCACGCTGCGATCGACCGGTAGATCGCGATCGACGTTATGAACACCCCTGTTTTAAGGGATGGAAGCCTACTTATCATTTGTAAGAATGCTGAACAAAAGAATAAGGCTTTCAAATTACAAACAGTGTGTAAAAAAAAGAAGTATTGGAAAGAAAGATTGTTGGGGAAGAAAGAAGAACAAGAGGAGTAATATCAGGGATTCCTGTAGGAGAAAACTTGGAGGAGTTAAAGAAAATCAAAGTAGGAGAGATTACAGGGATTAAGTTTGCAAGCTTATAGGAATGGGGAGAAAGTGGACAGTACATCTGTCCTACTGTATTTCAAGGACAGAGTTCTACCTGATAAAGTGATGATCGGTTACATGAGCCTTAATGTAAGGGCTTATATTCCACCACCTCTCAGATGTTATAAATGTCAAAGATATGGACATATTGCAAATGTTTGTAAAGGGAAACAGAGATGTGGTAGATGTGGAGGGGACCATTCATATGGTGAGTGTGGAAATAATCCTGTGAAATGTTGTAACTGTGGAGGAAGTCACATTGCAGCATACGCAGGATGCATGGTGAGAAAAGAGGCAGCTGAAATTCAAAAAGTTAAAACTGATAAGAAAATTACTTATGCTGAAGCAGTGAAAGAGGTGAAAAATAATAATATTGCTTCAAAAACAAATAATGAAAAAATAAGAGTGGCAGATAATAATCAATGTAATATCACATTAGAAAAATTGATTCCCTTTCTAGCGTATATCATAAATTGCTCAGAACAAGCAAGAACTAAAACTGAAAAAAATAAAAATCATAGTAAAAGCAGCTACAAATTTTTTAATGTCAAAGGTTTATCTTGGAGAAACATCCATGATGAACTTAGACATGGTGAAGGATCATCTGAAACTGAGGCTTCTCAAATTATCACATGATTCTACTATTACAATGGAACGCTCGCAGTCTAATAGCAAATGGTCAAGAATTTAAAAGATTTATTACTAACATAAACACAAAACCAGATATAATATGCATTCAAGAAACATGGCTCAAACCATCGTTGCTGTTTAGTCTTCATGGTTATTCAGTTTTACGTAAAGATAGGATAAATGGGAATGGAGGAGGTTGCACCATATTCTTAAAGGAAAACATAAAATTTATTCAGGTCAAACTTATATCAGACTTAGAAATTATTGCTGTAGAAATTTGGTCAAATGATGGGAATATTAAAACTATAAATTATGATAATCCTTGTAAACAGTTAGAAAAGTTAAAACTTGAATCAGTTCTAGAACAATGGAGGCTGAAGGTTTAAATTTACTGGAAAGAGGGAGACAGATACAAAAGGAGGTTGAAAGCTACATAAGAAGTGAATATTCAGAATATATACAGATATATGCAGATGCTTCAAAAATGATTAATGATAATGTAGGTATATCGTTTATAATTCCAGATTGAAATATTATGAGAAATAAAAGAATAACAGATACATTGTCAGTGTATACAGGTGAATTACCGTATTCTCCGGTGTATAATACGCACTTTTTTTGCTCATTTGAATATCCTGCGTATTATACACCGAAGCGTATTATCTATGGATTTTTTCCCATATTTTTAGACCCATTTTTAGCTCTGATTCGCCGTTTTTCATTTTGGCCAAAAATGGTGCAGTACCAGTTTCGGCCGCTATGGGCGCTAATGCGCCCTGTAGTCTGTTTATTCAAACTGTTTAAATTCATGCTGAATAGCAAATGTTATTCCAAAATGTTATTCATGAAGGATTTCTCTTCTCAAACCTGCAGTGAAGATTCAGTGACACTGTTTATCTCATTTTAGTTTGAGCTCAGGACAATCTCCTCAGAAGAGACTTTTGTTTTTGTCCTAATTAATAATCAGATGAATAATATCTGTTTTTGCTATTATCATTAACATAGGTCCCATATGTGACGCTTTAATGACGTTGTTTTAACCAAACCAACAGGTTAACAGTGTTGTGTGTAGTGTTAAGATCAGTTTTTATCATAAAATGCTGACATCTGAAACTAACACTTTATCTTTCTGACAATTTGTAATGTTTGATTCAAATTAAAAGTAATAAAAGTATTACTGTCCCTTCAGGAATAACTCCCAAAAAGTTCATTACTGAGAGCGATCAGAGAAATGTTTCTGAGGTCACGGTTGTATCACTGCAGTTTCAATGGGTTTGGCGCCATCTAGTGGCCATAAAAAAGACTGTCACGGCAGCGCGTATTATACACCGAAGCGTATTATCTAAGGGTTTTTCTGATTTATTTCCAAAAATATGACAAAGCGTATTATACACCGGAGCGTATTATACACCGAAGAATACGGTAATGGCAATTCAAATGACTTTACAATGGGTTGAGGAAATAAGAGAGAGAGAGAGGTTTTGATTTGTTCAGATTCAAGTAGTGAATTAAATAGTATTCAAGAGGTATATTCAGAATCAAGGCAAGATATCATATTGGATATGCTTCGCTCAATTTTCAGGATTAAAAATCATGGTTCTCATGTTAAACTGGTTTGGATTCCTGCCCACACTGGTGTGGTAGGAAATGAGTTGGCTGATAGTTTTGTTAAGAGTGCTGCGAAAAAAATTTGTTGATTTAAATATAAAATATCTCAATATGAGATAAAGAATATTATAAAAGCGTATATTAAAAAAAATTGGCAAGAACAGTGGAATAATAGAAGCAATGCAAGGTTTTATTATAATATCCCCAAAAAAAGTTGGGAAATCCAGGAAATGTAATAAAATTAAAAAAGAAGAAGATATTATATCCAGAATAAGGTTCGGACATACAGGATTAATAGTACCCTTAAAATAATTAAGAAACATGATACAGGTGGTTGTAATTACTGCGGAAAATTAGAAACAGTAATGCATATTTTTTTGGAATGTAATAAGTATGCCCAGGAAAGATGTATGTTAATTAGAGATTTAAGTAAGAATAAAAGTAAATTAGATATTAGGGATTTATTTCAGAGATCATCTGGGGATGTAGTTTTTAGCAGTATTTTTAGTTTTCTAAGACGAACGGGTACTTTAGATAGAATATAAAACATCTGGTCCATACTCCAATCTGGAAGGTGGCGGTAATGCACCTACAAGTTGTTTGCCAACCGCCATAAAAAACAGAAAGAAGAAGAAGAAGAAGGCCTGTGAAGATAAGAAATGTGCTGCACTTTTAGACTACGAGCTAATTTACTGTAACATTTGCAGTAATCTAATCTTCTTGAGTTTGGCTCATCTGTACCGGTTCTGTATCTATTATTTTAAGGAAACTTCAGCTAACAGGGATGAGGAGACAACAGGTTAAACAACGAGAGGAACTGGCTACGGAAGAAATGTTGGAGTTTCTGGAAACAACAGATGCAGAGTATAAAGAGGAACAGTGTCGTTTAAAGAACAAACTGCAACACAACAAAACCCAAGATGCTGTTTTCAACCCAAAAGTCCTGCTTCACAGATTAGGTTTGTATCTAAACTTTCCTTCTTTTCAGTGATGATGCAGTTTCACTTTCACGAATTACAGGTCTCTTTAATGTAGGCACTTGGAATGATTTTTACTGAAGGCTTTTCTAGTTATGAAACCTGGATAATCAATTAAAGCTTAAAAAATTGATACCTCATTTATGATAGGCTGAGTACAACCAAATCTACATGGTAAAATGTGTCAGTAATTTTGAGACTTAAAGGGGACCATGATTAGTTGAACATGTTGGCTTAAATCTGTTGTAATGTTCATGTTGACTTGTTTATTTATGTTTGTGATATGTAAAACATAAATAATTCAAAAACTTTATATATTTTGTTGTATTTTGAAAAGCACATTTTTTTTCACCTGTGCAATGCATGCTGGGTATGTGACGTGGTTAGGTCCATTGTAATATCTGGAGTAATAACAGCAAGGCTAACATTACCCAGCTTTTTAAATTTTTTATATTGCATTTAACTGGTGTAAATTTAGATAATGCCACACTGCATTGCTGTTGACTGTAATTTCAAAACAGAAAAGGTAGAAAAAGTGAGGTGAGTGTGCACAGCTTCCCACATGGAAAAAAGAAGAAGAGCGCATTGGCAAAAAGCCGTCGGAAGAACTAAACTTCAGAAAGACCCACATTTGTGCTCTCAGCACTTCTCTCCAGAAGACTTTGAGTCATTTGTATGGTCAGAATGGATGAAGGAGCTGACAGGTGGTCTTTACCTGTGAAAGCTAAATTCAAATGCCGTGCCAACCATTTTTTGCCACAAAGCGCCTGAACCCCGCCGCCGACTTGCGAGCGAAAGATGCTGGAAAAAAAAAATCAGAGACAAGCAACGCTGGATGCTCTACTAGCTACTGCAGCTGGTACTGAATGTAAAATCATGGATCAGACACCAAACCAAAGACCAGACCTTACAGGTGCTACTGGACCTGACACTAGACACAGAGCACCACAGCTACTCACCGGATCACACAGTCCATCCAGCAGCGGTACGTGTTTATTCACCGTTTCATTTACAAAGCTGAAGTTTGCTTGTGATTTTGGAAATGGCTAAAGGGCGATTCCCACTAATTTTTCACTGTTGTAGTTTAAGTGACCAAAATGATCATGTATTAAAAAAAAAGAAGAAAACATTTCAAATGATTCAAGATGCCTTTTATTGCAGTGAGAGGAGCTTCTCATGCAACTGAGATAAGAACTAGAGATGTTCAAGTCTCAAATTAAAATAAAAAAGCTGTTCAATAATGTTCACAAATTTGAAGTTTTGAATTTTTTGTTTTTAATTTGAAACTTGTTGTTGTGACCCCTAACCCTCACACAAACACACACTTGTCTATTACGACTTTTAATTCTTCTCAAATGATTCAAAAGTGTTGAAATCACCCTTTATTTATACTGTATCCTGATGCATGCTCAATAATCCAGGAAGAAAAATCTCTAAAAGTTAAGTCTGGTCTTCTGGACATTCAAAAACAAAACAAACAAACAAAATTGTAGAAATGATTTGTCTTTCGTCCGAAAGACTTCTTCAGTCTGAAGTGCTGTATTCAGTAGGGGTGTAACGGTACGCTAAAATCACATTTCGGTTCGGTTCAACTACAAGGAGAGCTCGGTTCGGTTTATTTTCGGTTTTTTTCGGTACAAATTTTAAAAAAAAATTTTTTACAAACTAAAGACTTACAAAATGTTTATTTTGAAAATGTGCAAAAAATATGTTTGTATTGTATTGTAGTAATAAATAAAAGTGACCCATTTGGATGACCAACAACACCACCAGCCTGATCAAGAAAGGTCATCAGAGACTCTACTTCCTCAGACGGCTGAGACGAGCTGGTCTGAGCAGCCCAGTTCTCACCTCCTTCTACAGGTGTGCAGTGGAGAGCATCCTGTGCTCCAGCATCAACGTGTGGCATGGAGGCTGCACAGTTGAAGAGAGGAAAGCTCTACAGAGAGTGGTGAAGGCTGCACAGAAGATGTTGGAGTCAGTCTCCCCACCATCACAGACATTTACACCTCCAGATGCAGGAAAAGAGCCACCTGCATCATGAAAGACCTCACTCACCCAGCACACACACTCTTTGCCCCACTCCCCTCAGGACGGAGGTTGAGGAGCATCAAATGTAGAACCACTAGACTGAGGAACAGCTTCTACCCTGAGGCTGTTAGACTCATGAATGAATAAATAAAAATAAAATAAAAATAAACACTGCAAAATATCACATCATGCTGATGCTGATCTGTTTTTCTTGTTGCTGTGTTCATCTGTGACCATCTGCTCATACAGACTCATGTTCGTGCTGCTGTTTATAATGATGTTTTTCCACTATATTAGGGCTTAGTGTATTACTAGTTGATGTTTTTCTTAGTTAATTCTAGATGTTATTACTGTTTTTCTCTTGCATTTGTTGTTGGATGTAACTGGGACCCCGTGTACATAATCTCGTTTTCATCACATGTACCACATGCGGTGCAAATGACAATAAAGACTCTCTGACTCTGATTTTAAATAAACAGCACTCTACAATAAATAAACTATACTAACAATAATAAAAATCTTAATAAATGCAATAACAGTCAGAACCAGAACAATAAGCAGCAACAGACTGTTTACAATCTAACTAATCAAGTTTTTGTTCAAGTTTTTGTTCAGTAGCAGCAGTGTGGCTGTATTTGTCCTCTGTTGTGTACTCACAACTTCTTCTTGGTGGGACAGGTGGGACTGTGGGAACAGTTCAGAGTTCAGTTCAGTCATCACTTAGCTGCAGGTGGATTTACCTCTGTCACAGACTGGAAATAAAAAACAAAAGAGATTTAAAAAAACAAGTTAATAAGATTATGATTTAAAAAAAAAAGATTATTTAGATAATAAAACAATACCTCTTGAACAATTGAATCTCTCACTCTTCATCATGGCAGGCAGGGCTTTAATCTGGTCCAGGGCTTGTTGACAACATCAGTTAGTTTTTTCATAAAGAGCTGAACTTTTTGAAGTGTTGACATGATGAATGTCTCATAGTGACGCTCAGCAACTTTAAAACCTGCGCATATAACAACGTTCAGACAGATTCAGAAATTTAAAAACTCATAGGCTACAGCTTGTGGACCGCTGTGATTACCTGATGAAGGAGTTTTAATGCAGCTCTTCGGTCACGTTCGGATGAAGTAGTTTTAATGCAGCTGCTGTTCACGTTCAGATGACAGTTTCCAGTGCTTTCACGTGACGTGTTGCTGCTGCACAGAGAGCTGCGTCACGCAATCAGCTGCTGCAGAGTCTTCATGAAACAAAGTCCACACAAGCTGCGCGTGCGCTCGTCTTTTAAAAAGAAAGTTATAACGTTCAAAAACAGGAGACCGCACGAGATGCTAACGGCTAAATGCTGCGCGTGCCACGCGAAAATAGGTCCGTGCTGAAACGCGCCCAGGAAATTTTGTTCCGCGGTGCATATATTCCCCTGTTAAGAACGTTTAATGAGTGAAAAAATAACCGAAACGGTACGCAGGTGGACCGAACCGAACGTGGTGTACCGGAACGGTTCGGTAAACCCATTATAACCGTTACATGCCTAGTATTCAGCTCAGTCTAATAAATAGCACCCTCTCACGGTGGATCAACCAGTTTGCTGCTGACAGCCAAAAACTAGCTGCTCACATGACTAAGGAGGACCATCAGCCTAATGATGGATCATTAGCACCCTGATGGTCTCTTGTAGGGCTGGGCTATGTACCAATATTTTTTAAATATCGAGATAAAAAAAATTGCGATATAAGTGGAGACTATCTCAATTATAAACAATATAGTTTTATACTTGAAAATCTTCCTGCTGCCTTCTTTCTCCCACTCGCCCCCCTCCTTCTCTTTCACTGAACATAAACCCAGCCCCTCACATCAGTCCAATTATGTCCAATAAAGTGGAAAAATCCATAAACATGTTGCACCGCCATATAAGTCGCATCTATTACGCATCACCGCTGACTAGGGCTGGGCCATATCATATCGTTCCCGGTTATACCGGTAAAAAAAGCTTGCCCGGGCAAAAAAGTTATATCGTGATATGCTAATTTCATGTTGTAATACGTCGGGGCGCCCCGCCCCCTTAACATCCGAGCGCTTCAAAAAACCAAACCGAGCTGCGCACCTCCCTCCACCTGTCGGTACTGGTGTAAGGCTAGCTAAAATGCTAAAAACAAACAACGTGTCTCAGCTGTCAAAAAGTCAAGTCAAAGTCAAAGTCAACTTTATTGTCAGATCTGCAATATGTACTGTACAGGACATACACAGGACCGAAATTGCGTTTCTCTCAGTCCCTCGGTGCAACAGTAAACATCTAAACATTGAAACACTGAAACATATAATAATAGACATAAGCATAAAATAGTAAAACTAACACTGTCCTGAGTTTTTTGCATAGTGGTATAAGAGTATGAAAATTTACACCAACTCTAAAACTAAAACATTAAACATTTAATGAACATAATACTGTCCTGAGTTTTTGCATACTAGTATAAAAAAAGAGTATAAAAAGTATAACTAAAATAAACTAAAGGTTTCTAGCATTGACATTTGCAAAGTGGCAAAGCAGCGTATGAGTTAATGTACACAGTATATGTATGAGGTAGTAGTTGATGTTGTTATAGAGGCAAAAAGTGGCATATGCAGTAAGGCACATTGGGCATCCCTAAATAAGACTGGTCAGAGCACACTGTATATGTATATGTCTCTCCCCCTGCTTAAACTCCACAGGTACATAGAGCTCGTCCCACCCCACGCTGCTCAGCATATGTGGGTTTCGTCCCTCCCTCTAAAACTGTCTGTACACACGCGCGGCTCAGCTGTCTGACACAGTTGTTCCAGAGGCAGGTTACATTTATGCTCATAAGATTTATAGATTCATTTTATTTAGTTGTATTATGGAAATTACGGTACACATGCAGTTTATTTTTTTGTGGTGGATTTTGTTGATCTATATTTTGTGAAGACTTTTTCAATCTAAATAACAGATCAGGAAAGTTAATTCTCAATAGTCCAGGTATCAAATCCGCTCATTCTCAATCAGTTCATCTGGACAGTTTCTTT
>JBBPBX010031053.1:24529-34781 GCA_038048925.1 Garcialebias charrua | reverse complement strand
CACCGTCAGAAGCTGTCTTCTCTAGTTCAAAACGGGCTCGTTTGTGACTCAGTTCCATCCGTTTCTTTTCTTGGTCTAACTGTAGGTAGCGGTGCTGAGTGTGAACCCTCTCTGCTGCATCTACCAGCTAAAACAAGGACAGATTAGTCAGTACAGTGGCCAGTGGATATCGTTTTTATAGATTGATGGCATTGGTAATAATTGCAAAATATTTTTTCTCATACCTCCATGTTGCGTTTGTACTGACTTTGCAGGAACCCACTCCCCGCTGAGTGCTCCGACAGCCGCTGTGGATGTTCGGGGCGACTGATAAAGGTGTTAAATGACTTTAGAGTCGTTAACACGGTGATGTCATCTTCTAAATCCATTTCAAGGGGCTACTGGTGTTACTGTAACAAGAGGTTATAAGCAAAAGTGCAGTGATGAAAGATGAAAAATAGATACAATACCTCAAGTCTATCATTTAATTGCAGTAAATCATACATGGGGACTGTTGACCTGCTTGAATAATTGCATCACTATTAGCAGCTAAATGCATTTAATCTTTAAAAAGCACTGATTTGGTCAGTTTCATGGATTAACTAACATAGGTGGCATTACTGAATGTTTAATTTTGATAAATTTCAGACATTAATTTATTTTCTAATTGTTTTGTCACACTAATTATGGATTTTAAGTAAGATATCAACATCTATTTTAAGATGTCTTGGACCAACCCCTAAACTGACAGCATAAATGATGTGTTAAAACATACTTTTACTGTAGTACTGTAAGTTAACTCTGACATTATGTGCTAGTAATAAATATCAGAAAATGCAAATAAATAGCATTCATTCAACCAACATGCTTCAAGTCTGTTATGGTATCTTGACTTCATAATTTGGCTTAAGAAAAACTGAACATGTTAATAGAAGCTAAATAATAAATAACCATGTGTGAACAGAAAAATAGTTAGCAAGCTGCTTAATCAACAGCTAGTTGGGTGGGTTTTGCCGTTGTTCCATAGTGTTGAATTTAGTTAAATTATTATTTTGTTTTTTGAATGTCCAGAGGACCAGACTTAGCTTTTTTGGATTAGTTAAATTATGTTTTGGTCTGTCGATTACAAACTTTAAAAAAGTCACATTTAGCGTTTTGGACAGCTATTCAAAACATTAAACATAGTCAGAAACATAAAATATCCACCAAAGCACTTCGCCTAACTCCATACCTCAGAAATGCTGTTTACAAGCAGATGTTTGTTGCAGACGAGCTATCTCCACTGCTAGCTTGTTAGCTAGTTGCTCGCGTTCGCGAATCCCTCCAGTTTTACTCGAATGAGACGAGATCAGCGTAATATCGCGAGATTTTATACAGAACGATTCTTTTTCTTCTTCCCCGATCAGAGACATACGGAGCCCGTATACATGAAACATGAAGATATGTAAAATAAAATCGAACGTATGGCATTTAAATTAGCATATATATGGCTGAAAATGTGATTATATTTTTCATACAGTTTATTTGTTTTAATTTAATGTTACCAGTTCAACACATGTAATTGCATAAATTGTCCAGCAGAGGGGAGCAAAAGAACATTTTCATGTTTCTTATTTCACCACATGAAGAATAAAACAGCCAAACTGCAGACACAATAAAACGTCAAAATATATTTTTAGACAAATAATAAAATGATCGTTAACTATATCACTCATTAGTCTCTGGGGTGAAACACACTTTAAAGCAGCTGGCACAGCTGTAAAGAAGCAAAACAAGTTTTATCTGATTATTATTGACACTATAAAATGCTGAGACTTTATGTTCAAAGCTTCTAAACATAGGTTAATTTAACCATTAAAAGTTGCTTTAAATAAAATACAGTTTTCTGTGCACAATTTATTTCTACAGAATTACTGAATTTCTTACTGAGAAGCACTGAAAGCAATACGTTCTGTAATGTGTCCATAAATATTACATTTCTGTATAAAATTTCAGAACATTTGTTTTAACTTGATGGCCAATATTAATCTCATAGAGGAGTTGAAAAACTGTCCATTAAAGTTAGTGGGAGCCACACAAGGATGTTAAAAAAAAGATAAACTGAGTGAAAGAGTGTGAATCCGTCTGAAAAGGTCAAACAGAAGACTTTCATCCTCCGGATGGAAAAATGACTTTCTGCGGGTCACCATCATTTTTTTTTCCCTTTTTCATCTTTTCTCCTCCAAGAGTATTCTGACTATTTGTGTTCATTCCCACATCTTGTCTTTTCCCCTTGAGCCCAAAATCTCACACACTCAATAACTATTAACACTTTGGTCCCCTTGGTGTCTTTCTTTAGATGTCACAGTCTGACTGAGCTTCAATCCCTCCTCCGCTTTTTTTTTTTAACAACAGTGATTTGACTTGGTCATGACTCTGCTCACATTAACCATGGGATTGAAAAGCTTTATTTTTCTAATCTGAGGTCATTCAAAGAACTATCTACAACAGGTAGTCATTATTTTTGTTTTATACCATTATAGTCATTAGGTTTATTATGTGTACAGCACTTTGGTCCTAGGGGAGTTTAAAGTGCTCTATAAATAAAGCTGGTATGGTCTGGTCTGGTCCGGTATGGAATTATTTTTATAACCTTTCCACAGAACCCTATTTTAAAACCATGCCTTTAATTTAACACGTGTAATGGGTGATAAGAACAAATGTCTTCTTGAGTCAGCACATCTTTATTTTTCTTTTAAAAGCTGGTCATACCACTAAAACAAAATGTGTTGGCTTAATAGATAAATAATCTCAGAGGGAAAGATGGAATAGTTAAAAATAATCAAAGCTGGGGTTTGTACAATAAAACTTTATGATTATGATGAGTTCATAAAATGCAAGGATGGACATGATGGTGGAATAAAGATGAAAGGCATGAGAAACAAGGGAAAGAAAATCACCCATAAAGCAGAAACAGGGAAAGTTGATGATCAAATGAGGCCAAAATCAATAGTGCAGTGATTCTTTACTCTCCTAATAAAGGATGACAAAGTCAATAGCTAATTCAGATTTTGTGTTTTCAGGCCTCTGGGAATACTTTAACAATATGGATGTGCATCCTGATGTGCAAACATACATTGTAAGAGTAAAAATGATTTTAAATAGAAGTACCCAACAAAGCATACCGGGGCCAGAATAAATGATTATACCAAATGTGAAAAATGGTATAATGGATGAAATAAGCACCCATGCTGGGAGAAAAAAAATGGAGCAGAAATGCAAATGTCATTACATTTTCTAAACTTGTTCATGGAGGCTTTTAAGCATTTACTAATTTTCTGCACTCAGCAGGTCATATGGTAACAGGCAATGTGTGTTTTTATCATCAATGAAGTTCCACATCCTTGGTGTGTTTAGCCCACACCATTTCACAAGAGTTACTTCTTCGTTTATGAAAGACAGTGATTTGTGTTTGCAGCTCTGTGTCCATTCATGTGTGTGTGCATGTTGTAACCATGCTCTATGAGGCCCATCAGCTGGAATATGACCAACTCCAATGACGCATTTTAACAGCAGTGTGGTTCGATTACTCAACAATATGAGGCATCAAAGGCCAGAGCAGGTGAGTTAGGTGAACCGAAAGACTACAAAAACAAAAGCAGTGGGAGAAGACGGATGCGGATCAACCAAAGGTGACAAAAGAGAGAGAGAGAGAGAAGACAAACAAAAAGAAGTAGCAGGAGCTGTTGAGGTGATGACAGAACAGAAGACAGGTTGCAAACAGCAGTCTGTTTTATTCTGAGGCAGCTGTGTGTGAATAGCAATTCCACTCATATAGTTTTTAAAAGACAGGTAATCATGCTTTAAATGAAGAATTCATAAAGGTCAACATCATCAAAGACTTCACGGACAACAAACTTTCTTATAACCCCCTCTTGGGCTTCCATACTTTTATTACGTACTAAGGTTGATCTTTTTTTTTCTTTTTTTTTGCTTGTGCTGGATAAAGATATATATTTTTTAATCAGTAAGAGAAGTGTTGTTCAGAGAAGCACGTTCAAGCTTTGTCACTTGTTGCCAAAAGTCAAGTCAAGTCAAATTCATTTATAGAGCACATTTAAAACAGCAACTGTTACCAAAACTTATCAAATAAAATAAAAAAGATATAATTAAAAGCATCAAAAAAATAAAAACATCAAAAACACAAACAAAATGAGAAACAATGGGATAATAAATCAGATCATACTGTGTTAATGTCATGGAATACAGGTGCATTTTCAGGAGATATTTAAAAGCAGGGACTGAGGACTGTCTAGTGTTCAGGAGCAGATTGTTCCAAAGTTTAGGGTCCATGACTGAAAAAGCCCAATCTCCTCTGAGCTTCAGTCTGGTTTTTGACACAACCAAAAGCAGCTGATCTGATGAACTCAGCATGCAAGAAGAAACATATGGTTAAAGTAGGTCAAAGAGGTATAAGGTGCAAGGACATCAATGCACTTAAAGGTCAATCGAATAATTTTAAAATCAATTCTGACACGACCAGGAAGCCAGTGAAAGGAGGATAAAACCGGTAAAATTTGCTCAAACTTATGAGTTCCTGTTAATAGCCGAGCTGCAGCCTTTTGGATTGGCTTTACATGTGAAAGGGACACCTGACCCCAACATAAAGCGCATTACAGGAGTCCAGCCGAGTTGTAACAAAAGCATGGACTATTTTTTCGAGGTCACATTTGGTCAGCACTGACTAGTTATCTGTCTTAATTGGAAGAAGCTTTTTGAACAACAGAGTTAATCTGTTTATTGTTAAAATCAGAGCCTAAAATAATTCCGAGATTTGTTACAGACTGCTTAAGATAAGGCTGAAGAGAGTAAAGATTTATGGGATCAGTGACAGAGGTAGAGCTAGGGCTGAATAAAATGCCTTCAGTTTTCTGTTCATTAAAACAAAAAAAAATTGAAGCCATCCATGCCTTGATATCATCGAAACATTTTTAATAGGGCGCATGGAGCAGGAACTGTTGGCTTTTCAGGGCAGATAAATCTGACAGTCATCAGCATAACAATGAAATGAAAGACCATATTTCTTCAGGATGGACCCCAAGGGGAGCAGATACATTGAGAACAGAAGGGGTCCAAGAATGGAGCCTTGTGGGATCCCGCATGAAAGAGCCACTGAAGCAGATTAACTATTACCAACATTAATACAAAAACTTCTGTCACTCAGATATGAACAGAACCATTCTAATGCTGCACCCATAATCCCAACTGAGTGTTCTAACAAAAGACTTAACATGGGCGATGTTGTTGCCTGATCTGAGACACACTGGCTTTATTACATTTTAGCTGAAAATTTATTAAAGTTAAAATGAAAAATAAAATATATAACACATAAATTTGATTGCTATTGACGAACCTTGGAAAAGCCTGAGCCATGGATTTGCAGTGTAAATAATTTGCAACCACTAGACTACCAGAAGTGTTAGCAGTAAAGGCTGGAAAGAAGCAGAAAGGAGCAATCAACGGCTTTGGAAAGAAAAAAAATTAGGACTCCCTGCTGAGTATTAAAGTTACTCAGAAAAGGTCACTGGGATGCTGAAGGAGTTCCTACTATGCCATGAGCTCTACTGAGAGTTGTGTGATTGATGGGTGTGCGCAGTGAGGGGAGTTTTCACAAGTAGAAATTGAGCCCAGAGAGAGTGTGACTGAGTGTGTATGTGTTCATGTGTTCACTCAAGTGTGCATGTCAGGTGCATGTAATAAAGACCGAAAGACTTTCTTTTTCTTGTCTGCCTTTGTAACGAGCGCAGGAGTGTGCTCTCACACTTGTGTTAAGTCAGTCCAAACGAGCAGGAGAAGGAAGTAAAAAGTTTCTTGTTATGGTGTTATTATGTTTGCTAAAGCCAACGTGGGATTTGTGTTTTTCTGTTTAATGAGGCAGGACTGTTATTTATGTGGCCCTCACTCCCACCACACTGACTGAACTCTGGAAGACTTGACGAACAGACTGTGTATACAGTACGTAGTAATACAGTACCGGTAGTCACTTGCTACTTTGCAGTTAGACTTTTGCAGATTTTCAAAGTAAGATCGTGCATGACACACGATTGTCGACTTTAATATTACTCACATGATTGGGATGGAACAGGATACTGTGCAGTAAAAAGTTAACAAAAAATAAAAAACACTTGGGACAGGCGCCACCATTTTGTAGTTTTCTCTCAATAAGCCTAAACTGTATCTCCGCTCAAAATGACTACATTTCCCAGAAGCCAACAATGCCCCATCCAGAAGCCCTATTGCCTTCTGCTGAAATGGAGGGAAAGTTTTGATCTGATCGGAAAAAGTTTGGTCCTTATTCATACAGTGACTTCGGCACCCAGCAGATGCAGAGAGCTGCATGGAACCCACTGGGAACAAGACCAGAACCGGATCTCCAGACCCATCGGTGAACCTGAGCACCACCTAGTCCACGAGGGCTTCCACGTGGGGAGGTGCCATCCAGAGGTCCGGTGTTCTCTCCGGAGCCCAACAGGACTTCCCCCAGCCAGATTTGGACTCGATCTCGACCACTGTGTGATCCCGTGCTGGCCATCTGAAGGTCCGGCTCCATCCAAAAGTGTTTTGGTGCTCAAGGGCTGCAGAGAGACAACCAGAACTGGACCAGAACCGGCAAGATAGGTATGGCAGGGTAGGTCTGCTGGACTGAAACCGAGCCACAGTTTCTGCAGAGCTGGTGAGTAACATTTTGCAGTACTGTGCAGCACATGTACGTGTTGTTAAAATGACGCAGGTTTAAGAATTTAGAACATTGCCAGAGTGTGGGAAGAGTTTCTAAAGCCTTAACATATATATAAATACTAAAATAAATATAACATCCCTACTTTGCAGATTGTCACTTATTGCTGGGGAGGGGCGTGGAAACTAACCTCACGATAAACAAGGAACTACTGTATACTGAACATATTTTTTAGTTGTTTGCACATTTTTTTACTGACTTCCAGTCTGATATAAGAAGGTTTATTAAGAAGGTTTATTGACATTGCATCAATTTTCACCAATACAACGTAAATATGTAGTTACAGTCATCCAGGAGAGAGAATGAGTGCAAAAAAGCTGCAGCTCAACAAAGCACATGACATGTTTATCAACACATGATATGTTTATCAACACATGATATACTTATAGCGCGGCCGCTCATCTGTCCCCAGATGAAGGTCAAAAGCAGGAAAACAGGCAAAGACACGGGGTTTTACAGCATTGATATTAAAAAAAGATGAATCACATTTTGTCTTCAAGACACCGCGTGATCCAGTAAAAACCATATCAAAAAGCACATTTAGTTACAATAACAAATGGAGAGACGGCAGGCAAGGAGATAAGTCTGTGAGTAATTTCAGACAAACACAGAGTTCAGCAGATGTGCAGCTGGGTGTTATCTGAGGCTTCACAGAAATCTCTGGGGGGGGGGGGAGCAGGTTTCTTCAGCTCCTCGCTCCCAGGAGAATGGCTTCCGACAGCCTACTTTTCAAGGACATGTACAGAAGCCAGATAATATTCTTGTTTGTTATCCAATAGACCACAGTGTTCTTTTCCACTGCCGCCATCAAGTCTGTGGTGCTGTTTCATGGCCGAAAAAAATCCAAATATGTGGTTCCGCTCCTCTCCGCTCTATGAGCTCCCATCTGTCCCTTGATTGATCCGGGGTGGCTGTAAACAAGTCCCAAAACGCACAGCAGGTCCGCGGTGATCCACCACCGCTCCAAGCGAGCGATTGAGCTCATACAACAGCTGGGATGAGGAGCTCACGGCCCGGTTCAGAGAATTTTGCTGATCAGGCAGTGCCGACAGCGCGCTGATAGCTGCCGAAGCCTCCCTCAGTTTCCAGTAACAAACAACTCCGCTTACGCCAAAAAACAGAGCAGTTGCTACCAATAATCCAATAACCCACAAATATATAATAATAAATATATAATCCAGTGACACTTTTGTGGGAGTTTCATTAAAGATGCCTACTGGTTTATGAGATATTTTGCTAACAAACAGACAAATGAACGCTCACAGAGCAATTATGTTAGGGGTGTCTATGAGTGCACACCTATTTCCCCAGCTCCCCGGGCGCTTTCTATGGCTGCCCACTGCACCACCTGGTGGTGGTTGGGTTAAATGCAGAGACGAATTTCGTCTTGTATGGGAAACATACACAGATGACAAAAATGTGAAATTTATTTATTATTTATTTATATTATTGGCAAAAAGGTGGACGATAATCTACGTGACGTACAAAAAATAAGAATCAGCTAGATCAGCTACATAGTTTTTCATCCTTAGTCAATTAAGTGTAAATCTTAGTGTACATCTTAGATCCTTGTATACCCTTTCTTTATATTTTTGCAATTTTTGGCTGTAACTGGGACCCTGAGTACATAATTTCTTTCAACCTTAAGTGCCATATGTTATGTGAATGACAATAAAGAACCTTGAACTTGAACCTTGTATTACTTATTAAGGAGCTTCATTTAGTCATGCTTGTTCTGCATTATATTCACTCAAAGATCTGAAGTCAAAACAGTGATATCTAGATTTGGAAAAAAAAAGAAAAGGAGTCTTAATGGGGTCTGTGCAGTTTTCTGTCCTTCAATAAACTTTACATAGATGTCTAAACATGGGCTCTCAATGTCTGTGCTTGGTAATCAGTGAAGCATGTAAAATTTCCTCTGGTGTTTTGTGATCTGAGTCAAGAGGAACTCCTTCCTTCATGACCTTTGCAGATCTGATTGCTTTGGCTGGACACGGCACCGGTATAATAAAGGCCGACAAGTCCGAGAGTTACACAAGAGACGCAAGAGTGTGTGGTAGTGTTTGAAGGACAGATTCAGCTAATTTGAGCCCCGCATGTCTCAGACCGTTATGAATCAACACTTCTGCACGTCCTTTATCTGTCTTAAAGCATATCTTTAGGACAACACAAACGTAATAAGTGTTAATTGTATGAAGCAGATCTGGTTGCCATGGTTACAGTCCCACAAAAGCAATGGGACTTCTTAAATGAACGATTGATGATGAAACCATCAGGGCAGAGAACATCAGGAGTTAGATGCACATGCATACCTATAAACAATAATAACAGTTGAAAAGTAAGGTAAAAAGTAAGATTTTTTATTTTATAAGAAAAAAAATCACAATAAACAACAAACTATTGAAAATTCGAGCATATTCCACTTTTCGTTTTTGCAGTTTGCTCTTTTTGCGTGTGTTGACGAACAAACAACATTGTGCAACACATGAAAATAGAGCTTAAGTACATGAATTCAAATCTAAAAAAAAAAAAAGAGTATATTTAGGTGAAAATACACCAAATGTATTCCTAAAATGTCTAATAATAAATCTAACAAAGTTGATTCAGGTCCTCTGGACAGATTCTTCTTCTTGGAAATGTTTTTTCTTTTATCCAAACTCTTCAGTCTGAGGAGCTGCAACACACTCAGTCTTATAAACAGCACATCCTCATAGTGGATCAACCAGTTTGCTGGTGCTCAGGCGGTTCCTGTAGTCCGCTCTCTCCCCCGCCGCCTGCTCAAACTCCCGAACTAGTTTGAGGCCATCCTGGTCAAAGAAGTTCAAAATACCCTGATGCATGCTCAACAATCCAGGTAGAAAAATCCATCTGTCATAAGAACAGAACACCCAGTGTGAAAAGACCGAGGATGAACAACTCAGACACAAGTAATTCAATACAGTGCTTTTATTTAAAGTTGATAATTAAACAGGAACCCTGTGGAGCAAGGAGATGGGTTCAGGTCCAGACGGAGACTAGTGGTTTTGCTCAGAATGTTCAAGGTTTTTACTGGAGGTTGAAGGCCTTCTGTTTCAGGGTTTCTGAATCCTTTGTAGCAACAAGAAAGTCCAGAAACCGCAAGAGAGCTTGTGGTTGGAGACACAGGAGGGCAGCTGAAAGGAGCACAGGTGAGTTCCAGCGTTCACATGGAGATCCGAGGGTGCAGGTAAGTCTTGGATTGCTCACCGGAAAGATCATAAGACACAGGTAAGTAATTGCAAGGCTCAGTGGATACACAAGGGCCTGAGAGCACGAACCTTAAGCAATGCTCCAGTGCTGAAGTCTTCTCAGCATCATCTCAGGATTCTCATTAGCGTGTATTGGCTGCAGGTGTGGCGTCCTCTGGTGCTCGAATGCTGGAACTATGACACAGACAAAATGAAGTCAGGTCCTCTGGATGGATTCTCCTTGTTGAAAAATTGAGTCCATCCAATATTTTTACCTCGCTTCTTCCTTTTT
>JBBPBX010031053.1:0-13786 GCA_038048925.1 Garcialebias charrua | reverse complement strand
TGGAATCATTGCTGATTGCTGGGAGGCGTGGCATGGAGTGCAGGGAACAGGCTTGAGCTGGAGGATGGGTGATAGGCATTACAAAGCAGGGGAAGATAAACTATGACAAATGGAGGTCGTGACAATTTCAGGCTTCAAACATAAAGATATAAAATTATAATTTTTTGAGAAGAATCAACAACAAGTGGGACACAATCGTGAAGTGGAATGAATTGTAATGGATGTGCCAAACTTTATTAACAAATTTAAAAAATGAAAAGTGGAGCGTGCAGTAATATTCGGCCCCCTTGCGTTAATACTTTGTAGCGCCGCCTCTTGCTGCAATTACAGCTGCCAGTCTCTTGGGGTATGTCTCTATCAGTTTGCACATCGAGAGACTGAAATTTTTGCCCATTCTTCCTTGCAAAACAGCTCGAGCTCAGTGAGGTTGGATGGAGACCATTTGTGAACAGCAGTCTTCAGCTCTTTCCACAGATTCTCGAAAGGATTCAGGTCTGACCTTTGACTTGGCCATTCCAACACCTGGATATGTTTATTTGTGTACCACTCCATTGTAGATTTGGCTTTATGTTTTGGATCATTGTCTTGTTGGAAGATAAATCTCCGTCCCAGTCTCAGGTCTCTTGCAGACTCAAACAGGTTTTCTTCCAGAATGGTCCAGTATTTGGCCCCATCCATCTTCCCATCAATTCTGACCATCTTTCCTGTCCCTGCTGATGAAAAGCAGGCCCAAACCATGATGCTGCCACCACCATGTTTGACAGTGGGGACAGTGTGTTCAGTGTGGTGAGCTGTGTTGCTTTTACGCCCAACATATAGTTTTGCATTGTGGCCAGACAGTTTGATTTTGGTGTCATCTGACCAGAGCACCTTCTTCCACATGTTTGGTGTGTCTCCCAGGTGGTTTGTGGCAAACTTTAAACAACACTTTTTTATGGATATCTTTGAGAAATGGCTTTATTCTTGCCACTCTTCCATAAAGGCCAGATTTGTGTAGTGTACGACTGATTGTTGTCCTATGGACAGACTCTCCCACCTCAGTTGTAGATCTCTGCAGTTCATCCAGAGTGATCATGGGCCTCTTGGCTGCATCCCTGATCTCCTAGTTCGAGATGAAAGTTTAGAGGGACGGCTGGGTCTTGGTAGATTTGCAGTGGTCTGATACTCCTTCCATTTCAATATGATTGCTTGCACAGAGCTCCTTGGGATGCTTAAAACTTGGGAAATCTTTTTGTATTCAAATCAGGCTTTAAACTTCTCCACAACAATATCTCGGACCTGCCTGGTGTTTTCCTTGGTCTTCATGATGCTCTCTGTGCTTTGAACAGAACCCTGAGACTATCACAGTGCAGGTGCATTTATACGGAGACTTGATTACACACAGATGGATTATATTTATCATCATCAGTCATTTGGGACAACATTGGATCATTCACAGATCCTCACTGAACTTGTGAGTTTGCTGCACTGAAAGTAAAGGGGCCGAATAATATTGCACGCCCCACTTTTCAGTTTTTTTTTTTGTTAAAAAAGTTTGACATATCCAATACATTTCATTCCACTTCACAATTGTGTCCCACTTGTTGATTCTTCACAAAATTTAATAAAATTTTATTTCTTTATGTTTGAAGCCTGAAATGTGGCAAAAGGTTGAAAAGTTCAAGGGGGCCGGATAATTTTGCAAGGCACTGTATATAGGAATGTTTCTGTTCATTGCCCTGATATGACTTCTGTTGTATGACTGTGTGTATGAATGGGTGGATGGTTGGTATTGTAAAGCGCGTTGGGGCTCCTCACAGGGGGCTGGAAAGCGCTGTATAAATAAGCTAATTTACCATTTACCATTTGTGACTTGGTGCTATATAATTAAACTGAATTGAACTCTATGTTAAAATTCAGGTCTTTCTTGCAATGAGTACTAGAGGCTCAATGGGATTAACCTGTATAAATAAAGGTTGAATGAATGAATAAAAATTGAACCACGAGGTCTCAGATTTCAACTTTCAAAAACTTATGTTTAAAACTCAGTCATTTTCACACCTACCAGGAATTTCAGCCATGTGACAAGAATGTCTCCTCTGGGTCTCAGGCTAGTAGCAAATACCCAAACGAACTATTGTGAGTAGAAATGGGAACAACAGTTATTAAACAACATTTTCTTATGATGGTCAATATTTAAGAAAACTGTGATGGACTTGCGGCCTGTCCAGGGTGTACCCCGCCTGTCGCACAGTGATTGCTGGACATGGGCACCAGCAACCCCCGTGACACAAAATAGAAGAAGAAGGTAAAAGATAATGGATGGATCTAAGAAAACTGTAATGAAAAAAATAATAAAACATTCAAACATAAAATTTTTACATAGAGCTAAACTTCGGCTTATGTTAAAAGAAATAAAACATTGCTGTGAAAGTTGTTAGATCCACAGAAACAGCTGTGATTCCGCCAGCTCCTCCTTTTCCTCCTCTTCCTCCACCCCTTCTTCCTGAGTTTCTTTTTTCTCCCCATGGAGGTTCTGATGACACGCCTCATTCAACAAGGTTGACATTTGGTCATACAGGACTTAATTATACATGTACACTTTTTAAAATTCAAAAGCACAATACAGTACTGGTAAAAGTGAACATTGTGAAAAATAGGAAACAATAGAACATGTAATATTAGAATGTAGTAAATATGAAAAAGAGAGAAGATACATGAGGAGAGAGAAGAGAGGTGAAGAGAGTGTCAGATAGGGTGATGTGTCTGAAGGTAGAAGTAAAAGGTCTGATGCTAAACATAGTCACCACAGGTTGGATGTGATGGGGAGGAGAAAGATACATTTTGGAAAGATTTGGATGAAGTGATAGAGAGTATTCCCAGGGAGGAAAGAGTGGTGATTGGAGCAGACCTGAATGGACATGTTGGTGAAGGAAACAGAGGGGATGAGGAAGTGATGGGTAGGTTTGGTGTCAAGGAAAGAAACCAGGAAGGACAGATGGTGGTGGATTTTGCCAAGAGAATGGAAATGGCTATAGTCAATACCTATTTCCAAAAGAGGGAGGAACATAGAGTGACCTATAAGAGTGGAGGAAGGAGTACGCAGGTCGACTACATTCTGTGTAGAAGAGGAAACCTGAGGGAGATTGGAGACTGTAAGGTTGTGGCAGGGGAGAGCGTGGCCAGACAGCATCGGATGGTTGTGTGTAGAATGACTGTTGTTGCGAAGAAGAGAAAAAGAGTAAAATCAGAGAAGAAGACCAAATGGTGGAAGCTAAAGAAGGAAGAATGTTGTGAGAAATTCAGAGACGAGCTGTTAAAGGCTCTGGGTGGTAAGAAAGAGCTTCCAAGTGACTGGGCTACTACAGCAACAGTAATTAGAGAGACAGGTAGGAAGGTACTTGGTGTGTCATCTGGACAGAGAATGGATGATAAGGAAACCTGGTGGTGGAATAGTGAAGTGCAGGACGCCATTCAAAGAAAGAGATTAGCCAAGAAGAAATATGACAGTGAGAGGACTGAAGAGAGGAGACAGGAATATAAGGAGATGGGACATAGAGCAAAGAGGGAAGTAGCTAAGGCAAAGCAGAGGGCGTACAATGAGTTGTATGGGAGACTGGACACTAAAGAGGGCGAGAAGGACTTGTACCGATTGGCAAGACAGAGGGATCAGGCTGGAAAGGATGTGCAGCAGGTTAGGCTTATTAAAGATGGGAATGTTCTAACAAGTGAGGAGAGTGTGATGGGAAGATGGAAGGATTACTTTGAGGAGCTAATGAATGAAGAGAATGAAAGAGAAAGAAGAGTGGAGGTCATAGAAACTGTGGACCAGGAAGTGGGAAAGATTAGTGAGGGTGAAGTCTGGAAAGCTCTGAAAAGAATGAAGAAGGGGAAGGCAGTAGGACCTGATGACATACCAGTGGAGGTTTGGAAATGTCTTGGAGAGATGGCAGTGAGGTTTTTGACTCAAATATTTAATGGAATATTTGAGGGTGAGAAAATGCCTGAAGAATGGAGAAGAAGTGTGCTGGTTCCCATTTTTAAGAACAAGGGTGATGTACAGAGTTGTAGCAACTACAGGGAAATTAAGTTGATGAGCCACACGAAGATCTGGGAGAGAGTTGTGGAAGCAAGACAAAAGGTGACTATCTGTGAGCAGCAGTATGGTTTCATGCCAAGAAAGAGCACCACAGATGCCATCTTTGCTTTGAGGATGTTGATAGAAGGTGTGTCCCAATCCGACGGCTGCATACTACCAAGGACCCGGCCTACCCGGTACAAGTAGGCCGGGTCCTTCAAAGACCAGGTAGACCGGAAGTCCGGCTGTAAATTTCTTTTGAATTGGGACAGGTCTAGCCTTCACGGTTACGTCGGAGTACGTGATGTTGCCTAGCAACCGTGACAGCGCTCAGCCTAAGGAGCTTGAAATGCTGTTTTTACTGCTTTTTTTTTAGAGGAAATACAGAACTTTATCGCTGCTTTATCACTGCTGGTGGCATGTTTTATATCTTCTGCTGACAGATATACTGTATCCAACTTACTTTTTTTTTTGGCTATAAACGGTAGTTTCATGGATAATTTCATTGTCAGTATTAACTTTGTTAACTTGTGCATAATAAATAAATCAAAAATCTATCTTATTTACTAATAATTTAATAAAACAATATACTAGAATAATATTTATAACTTATTTAAAATTTTAAATAAATAACTTATTTGAAATTTAGAATACAGCATAACATTTTCCAATATTTTATTGTATAAAATCCATTAGTACATAAAGGGGTTGTAAAAAAAAAAAGGTTAAAAACAGGGTCTTTCATCTATTTTATTAATAAAATAGCGTTTTCATTGAGCATCAGTAGATTAAGCCTAATTATTATGATAATACTTTAATATCTTATAAAAAATTAAATGTTTTGTTGTTCTCTACATGTCCTGAACCAGACCAGACCCTTGTACAGGATTAATCTGAATATCCCAGTCCTGGACCGTTACTTCAACCAAGAAGATCCTAGACTGGACTTGTGATGATGCAGGGAGTCTCTGGAGGTGTTGCTTCATCTCCTGGACCTGGATTCATGACATGGTTGGGGGCGACAACTGTTTTCTGGCTGGCAGGTGGAGCATCTTGCAGGTGGTCTCAGTCAGGAGTGTTTGGGACGCCTCGTTCTGCTGTCCATCATGGTGTCATCCACCTGCCTAAAAACCCAGAGGACCTGCAGGTGGTGTCCCGTGGGTTTGCAGAGCTGGCAGCCACAGAACTTTTTGTTGTTTTGAATTAACTTACTGTTAATAAAATGAATTATAGACAACTAGTTTTTGTAATCAATTTATTTTTTCAAAATTAGAACAAAACAAAGACCAACACATTTTTCAAACTCATAAATATACCGGTAATTTATTTACCGGTATTTGCATTTTTTTCTAGAATACTAAATAATCTTTCCATCATCTCCCTACTTTCATTCAACCTTCTCTCTTCTGCCTCCCTCTGCAGCTTCATATCTTCTCTGATTGTCCATTAACTCATCCTCTCTGTTCTTTTTCCTCTTTCTTCCTCGTCTCTGTTCCATTCTTTCCTCCTCCTCAGCCCTGTCGTCCTGGTCACCCACTGCTGTGCTTGGACCTGGATTGTCCTCACGGATGGAGGACAGGAGGTGCAGTGGAAGGTCTCTGTCCTAACGCCTCATCCATGAGGACAAACCAGGGCCACGTCGCAGCAGTGGGCTTCCCACTCACTCCTTCCCCTGACCCTGGATATTTGCAGTCCTGAACAGAGGAAATAAGATATCACAGTTGGCAAAAAGAGCAACAAACGTTTTATTTTTTTTATTTTACATGTACATACTGGATTCCAAAAAAGTTGGGACACTAAACAAATTGTGAATAAAAACTGAATGATGTGGGGATGGCAAATGGCAATATTTTATTCATAACAGAACATAGATGACAGATCAAAAGTTTAATCTAAGTAAATGTAACATTTTAAAGGAAAAATATGTTGATTCAAAATTTCACAGTGTCAACAAACCCCCAAAAAGTTGGGACAGGTAACAATAAGTGGCTGGAACGCCAATCAACGCTCTGTTCAGAAGCCTGCCTCACTGATGGTATGGGGTTGCATGAGCGCTTGTGGCATGGGCAGCTTGCATGTCTGGAAAGGCACCATTAATGCAGAGAACTATGTTCAGGACTTGTCGCAACTTTTTTTGGGATTTGTTGACGCCATGACATTTTGAAACAACATATTTTTCATTTAAAATGATACATTCTCTCAGTTTAAACTTTAGATCTGTGATTTGTGTTCTATTCTGAATAAAATATTAGATGTTGGCACCTCCACATCATTGCATTCAGTTTTTATTCACAATTTGTTTTGTGTCCCAACTTTTTTAGAATCTGGTTTGTATCAACAGAGCACGTACACATTATATAATTCATTACACATGTACATACTTTGTATTTCTTCTTTAAATTGTCCCATTTCTTTTTAGCCTGCAGAGGATTTATCCTGCAGGCCCATCTTCTCCAAAATTACCCTAATAACATCAACATAAAATGAATGAAGAGGGGAAACATGGAAAATAATGTCTTAAACCCACACTGAAAAACAGTTTTCACAACACAAGAGATCGCAGGTTATGTACAGTATGATGGTTAATGAAACTGTACTCTGAAGCCTAATGATGAATCTTGTACCTCCATGCCACAGCTGCAGAATTTTTAGCCCCCGTAAAAAAGTGGCCGTTTTTATTCCGAAGCTTAATAAAAGCCTCGGTCTGCTCCTTGCTCCCTAAAAAAACAGAAGAATAAAATTAGCTTAGCGGCGATAATACGACGGGACCCGCTGTACGAGCTGACAAAAGATACAAAAAATATCTACGCAAATGACAAAAGACTAACATCCGCTTTAATCATTTATGTCATAAATCATAACCGCTTTAGGCTTTTAATTTTTTAATCCCATATTTTAACATAACTTACATTTAAAAGTGTATTCAGTCGCTTCGTCCGCCATTACGTTCATCCAAAATGTTCCTCAATGCGCACGCGCAGAGTAAACGCAATGCATTTTGGGATAGCCTCCGTCTTGAAGGATCCACCGGACCTGTCCTTCAAATTCGGGGAAAAGAAGGCCGCATTCGTCGGCCGCATCGAAGCAGTCTTCGAATTGGGACAGGCCATGGCGCATCGCTGTGACGTCAGCGGCCTTCAAATGCGGCCTCAGACCCATGCAGCCGTCGGATTGGGACACACCTAGAGAATTACAGAGAGGATCAGAAAGAACTCCATTGTGTGTTTGTGGATTTAGAAAAAGCATATGACAGGGTGCCAAGAGAGGAGGTTTGGTATTGCATGAGGAAATCTGGAGTGGCAGAAAAGTATGTTAGACTGGTACAGGACATGTATGAAGACAGCAGGACAGTGGTGAGATGTGCTGTAGGAGTGACAGATAGCTTCAAGGTGGAGGTGGGATTGCATCAAGGATCGGCTCTGAGCCCCTTCTTGTTTGCTCTGGTGATGGACCGACTAACAGATGAGGTCAGGCAGGAATCCCCATGGACTATGATGTTTGCAGATGACATTGTGATATGTGGTGAGAACAGGGAACAGGTGGAAGAGAACTTGGAGAGGTGGAGGTATTCACTTGAAAGAAGAGGAATGAAAGTCAGCCGTAGTAAGACAGAGTACATGTGTGTGAATGAGAGGGAGGCGGTGGAACAGTGAGGCTACAAGGAGCAGAGGTCACAAAGGTGCAGGACTTCAAGTACTTGGGGTCCACTGTCCAGGAAAATGGGGACTGTGGTAAAGAGGTGAAGAAGAGAGTCCAGGCAGGATGGAGTGGATGGAGAAAAGTTTCAGGAGTGATTTGTGACAAAAAGGTGTCAGCAAAGGTCAAAGGAAAAGTTTACAAGACAGTGGTGAGACCAGCTATGGTCTGGAGACAGTGTCATTGACAAAAAGACAGGAGAAAGAACTGGAAGTAGCAGAAATGAAGATGCTGAGGTTCTCCTTAGGAGTGACAAGGATGGATAAGATCAGGAATGAGATCATCAGAGGTACAGCACATGTTGAACAACTGGGAGATAAAGTTAGGGAGGCCAGACTGAGATGGTTTGGACATGTCCAGAGGAGGGACAGTGGGTATATTGGTAGAAGGATGTTAGAAATGCAGCTGCCAGGAAAAAGACAAAGAGGAAGGCCAAAGAGGAGATATATGGATGCAGTTAGAGAGGACATGAAGGTAGTTGGAGTGAGGACAGAGGATGCAGAGGACAGAGTGAGGTGGAGGAGGATGACTCGCTGTGGCGACCCCTGAAAAGGGAAAAGCCGAAAGAAGAAGAAGAAGAAACATGAGGAGAGAGGTTGAAGGTATAAAGGAAAAGGTAAATTTATTAGATATTTTGAGGACGAATTTGGGGAGTAAACATATACAAACAGTTATTGTGTTTTTAAAGAAAACAAAATTATTTCATAGAATTTAATTATAGCAGGTGTGTTTGTGTTTGTGAAAGCGTGTACGGTATAGATAGTAGATAGAATATAAGGTTATGGTTAAGGTTATATTTTGTACTGTAGGTAGGATATACAGTATTTATTTATTATTATAATTATTATATATATATATATAATATATTTATACAGTATATATATTTTACATAGGTAGATAATATAGGTACAGTACTGTATAGATAAATACTATGTATAATTGTCATGTTTTTAAATGAAACGAATAAATTTTCCAAAAAAAAATAAAAATGCCATGAAGAACCACACTCCAGACCAATAAGTGGCGGTAATGAGACTACAGTTTGTTGCCAACCGCCATTAAACCCAAGAAGAAGAAAAAATCTACAAAAACACGTGACGTGAGCTCAGACTGGGTTATTTTTTTATGTTGTTGTTGTTTTTTGCGACATTGGGCTTGGTATTTCTTCAGCAGTCGCTTATAAAATCGTGAGCCGCGGGTCTTGAGCTTATTTGGGCTTGCTTTTCTGTCCAATTAGTAGGTAGTTTGTCCCTTCACGCCCCCCTTCCACGTATTTACGTCAAGGCGGATGTACGTTCATGTGCGGTAGGACAGGCTCTTATTTATTCAGCGGTAAAAACAATATAAGCGCGCGCAAGTAACGACGAGTAGAGCTTGAGCAGACAACTTGTAAGTTTCCTTGCACTGATGAGAAGGATAAAAGATTGGTGTATTTTTGTGTGTGATGCTTACACTGTTTCTTACATCTTTATGAAGGTGTGTCACAACGAAGGCTGCATTAAGAAATCTCCAGCTAGCAACACGGGCAGTGAGGTGAGTCATCTGTGGTGCTTCATGCTAATGTGCTGCTTATCTGTATATATGTTGCATGTAAAATGTACATACTCCTGAAGTTATTTTAAGGTTTATTCTTTGTTCTTTATTCTTTGTCTAGAGTGACACGACCACGCTAAAATGAAGCGAAAATGCTTCATTGAGCATGATTCAGGATAGAGATTAATGAAAGTTTTTGTTGACTTTGCTTACTATGAGTTTGCTGTTTAATTTTAATCTGTACACATCCTTTATGATTGTCTGTTGTTGTCGTTGTCCATTGTTGTCATCACTCTTCGTTTAAAATTCTGGTCTCTCTGGTAAATGAGTCCCAGAGGCTTAATGGGATTAATTTGTATAAATATGCTAAATGTATTAAAACTAAATGTAAAATGTATTAAACTTCCACAGACGCTGAGAGGTGAAATGGCGCAGAAAGGAGTTCGGCTGGACAGAGAAAGTTTCTCTTGTTCCATCTGTCTGGATCTACTGAAGGATCCGGTGACTACTTCCTGTGGACACAGCTACTGCATGAAGTGTATTGAAGACTTCTGGGATGGAGAGGATCAGAAGAAGATCCACAGCTGCCCTCAGTGCAGGAAGACCTTCACACCGAGGCCTGTTCTGGAGAAAAACATCATGTTAGCAGCTTTAGTTGAGCAGCTGAAGACGAGTGGACTCCAAGCTGCTCCTGCTGATCACAGCTATGCTGGACCTGAAGATGTGGCCTGTGATGTCTGCACTGGAAGAAAACTAAAAGCCATCAAGTCCTGTTTGATGTGTTTGGTCTCTTACTGTGAGGAACACGTCCAGCCTCATTATGATGTAGCTCAGTTTAAGAAACATCAGCTGGTGGAGCCCTCCAAGAAGCTCCATGAGAACATCTGCTCTCGTCACGATGAGGTGATGAAGATGTTCTGTCGCACTGATCAGCAGATCATCTGTCTTGTCTGCATGGTGGATGAACATAAAGGCCACGACATCGTCTCAGCTGCAGCTGAAAGGAGAGAGAAGCAGAAGGAGCTCCAGGTGAGGAGAGAGAACATCCAGCAGAGAATCCAGGGCAGAGAGACAGATGTGAAGCTGCTTCAGCAGCAGCTGGAGGCCATCAACGTCTCTGCTGATCAAACAGTGGAGGACAGTGAGAAGATCTTCAGTGAGCTGATCCGGCTCGTCCAGAAAAGAAGCTCTGAAGTGAAGCAGCAGATCAGATCCCAGCAGGAAACTGAGGCCAGTCGAGTCGGAGAGCTTCAGGAGAAGCTGCAGCAGGAGATCACTGAGCTGAAGAGGAAAGATGCTGAGCTGAAGCAGCTCTCACACACAGAGGATCACAACCAGTTTGTCCACAGCTACCAGTCAGTGTCAGCACTCAGTGAGTCTCCACACTCATCCAGCATCAATGTTGGTCCTCTGAGATACTTTGAAGATGTGACAGCAGCTGTGTCACAGCTCAGAGACAAACTAGAGGACATTCTGAGAGACACATGGACAAACATGTCACTGAGAGGGACTGAAGGTTTACTGTCAGAACCAGAACCAAAGAGCAGAGCTGACTTCTTCAAATATTCATGTGACATCACTCTGGATCCAAACACAGCTCACAGAGAGCTGTTATTATCTGAGGGGAACACAAAAGTAACAAACATGAAACAAAATCAGTTTTATCCTGATCATCCAGAGAGATTCACTTCAGATTATCAGATTCTGAGTAAGGAGAGTCTGACTGGTCGTTGTTACTGGGAGGTGAAGTTGGGAGGAACTGGAGGTGAAGTAGCAGTCGCATACAAGGATGTTGATAAAACATGGAGTACATTTGGACGTAATGATAAATCCTGGGCTTTATATTGTAACAACAACAATTATCAGTTTTTTCACAACAACATTAGAACTCCCATCTCAGGTCGTGATGTGTCCAGAGTTGGAGTGTACCTGGATCACAGAGCAGGTATTCTGTCTTTCTACAGCGTCTCTGAGACCATGACTCTCCTCCACAAAGTCCAGACCTCCTTTACTCGACCACTACATGCTGGAATATATCTCTGGTACGATTATGGAGACACAGCTGAGATCTGTAAACTAAAATAATTTTGTTTGTTGCTGAAAGTTTCTTGTTGTGTTGTCTCCACTGCTCAGAGATCAACGTGTCCAACAGTTTTTGTTCACATTATTGTCCCATCATCTGTTTTACATGCAGCTCTGATTTATTTCTGTTTTATTTTCTTTATATTTTTGTATTTCACATTTAAAATGTTTCTCTTCATCTTCATTGACATTAATATAGAAATCACTTGATATTTTTAACACATTTGTTATTTTTTTTATTATTACTAAATCTGTGCAGAAAACATTTAAATTGAGGAGTTTGTTGGAGACACAGCTGAGATCTGTAAACTAAAATAATTCTGTTTTATTTTGTTGCTATAAGTTTTTTGTTGTGTTGCCTCCACATCTCAGAGAATAATGTGTCAAACTGTTTTTGTTGACATTATTGTTATCTGTTAATAAACAATAATTGTTAATCTGTTAATAAAGAAGCAAAATAAGATCTTCAGTAGACAAAGACCTTTCATAATTTTCCATAAATGAATAAATAAAATTAATACTTTTGTTGAATATTCTCACAAAATAAATTCCTGTTGGAACATCTTTTGATTGTTTTTTTTTTTCTCCTCGACTGTCACGGATCATATTTTATATTAAAACCTCACTCCTTCATCCATCTCAGTTAAACGTTTCAACATTTCTTTATTTGACCAAATCAAAACCTTCAGATGTTTTTACAAGTCTGACCTGGACAAGAGGTCAGTAGCACACATCATCAAATTGATCAGAGGAAGTAAAAATATATGATCATTACATTAAAGTTTACTTAAATATATGGTTTTTGAGTGTGTGCATGGTCTTTTTAATAATTCTAATGCTGACTTAAAGGCAATAGTTAAAAAAAAACACATGTAATGAATAAAATACAATTTGTACACACATATTTTATATATATAAATGGATTTTCGATTCAAAAACGATTTTCATCCCAGGATCGATTTTCGATTCAGAATTGATTTTCTATTCGGAAGCGATTTTCGATTCGGAGGTGATTTTCGAATGAAATCATGAAAAGATTAAACTATAATGTAAACAAATAAAACATTTATTTAAAACAATAATGTATGCTTGTAGCAAACATTAAAAATGTCAAATAATACAGTACAGTATAAATAAATACAGCAGCCTAAATTGTGAGCAGATGAGTATATGAATAGAATGCAGCAGCTTTAATCTGGTCCCGGAGGTCACTGGTGCCTATATCCAGCAGTCACTGTGCGAGAGGCAGGGGACACCCTGGACATGTCTCCAGTCCATCACAAATAATTCAAAATACAAAAGTAAACTACAGTATATTGCATAAACATTTAACCCCAAAAAATACTTCACAGTCAATCATATTGCATTTGTCCATGTTTCAGATGTGTATGGATGGATTTTGTTTAAAGGATTTGTTTGGTAAATCTTTTAAACAAAATCCATCTATCCATCATCTTTACCCGCTTTATCCTTATCGGGTCCTGGAGGTCACTGGTGCCATATCCAGCACTGTGCGAGAGGCGGGGGACAAGTCTCAAGTCCATCACAAATAAATCAAAATACAAAAGTAAACTATATTGCATAAACATTTAACTAAAAAAACAAAAACTTCACAGTCTTAATCATATTGCATTCATCCATATTTCAAATATGTATGGAAGGATTTTGTTTAAAATATTTATTAAATGTATTTGGTAAATCTTTTAAACAAAATCCATCCATCATTGATTATCTTTATCTTTACCCGCTTTTTTCTTATTGGTTCGCAGGTGCCCATATCCAGCAGTAACTGTTCAAGAGGCGGGGGACACTCTGGACAGGTCTCAGGTTCATCACTGAATACAAAAGTAAACAGAGTCAAGCAGGTCAAACATTTAACTCAAAATAAAATACAGATTTCACAGTTGTTGTTGTTTTTTTAACCATATTGCTAACATTTGCTACATTTTCAAAACTAACTAAATGTAAAATGTACAGACTTCAGTCTCATCATGTTGCATTTGGTAAATCTTTAAAACAAAATCTGAAACAAAATCTCAAAGCTTGTGCATGTCTGTATAAAAACACTTCAGAACTGTAATTTGTAAACCATCTAAATGGTATGATGTAGAACTCTTTTTAATCAGTAATGACTAGATTATTTATGCATAGGTAGCGTTTAGCTATTTCAGACAGTAGAGGAAACTCTCCCTCATGAAATCTCCACCACTGGAGAGGGTCTGCTGAGAGAGTCAGTGGAGGGACTTCCAGGTACTTCTTCAGCTCATCTTCAGCTGTGGTTCTGATGGATTTAGTGGGCACACTGACCTGGTGAAACGTCTTTCCTAAAAGATGAACCAGTGCCGACTTTCTTTTTGGAGGGAGACCTTCATCTTGGCTTGATGCTGGACCCTGGCTGTGTGTGTCATCTGGCCTCTC
>JBBPBX010031052.1:0-34781 GCA_038048925.1 Garcialebias charrua | reverse complement strand
GGGTGAAATGCAGAGATAAATTTCATCAGTGTATGGAAACATACACTGATGACATTGTGTGACATTATTGATGACATTGTGTGACATTATTATTATATTGGGCCCACGTTTGGTGCACAGGGCCTAGCTCAAATTACTGACCTCTTGCCAATGCATCCATGTTTTTCAAACAGATTCCAGATTCACACTCATTTGTGTAACTAATCAGTTTTGTTCCTGCAATCAGTTCATTGAAAAGCTGTTGTTCCTCTCCAGTTAAGGCATCTAAGAGGCCAAAAAATATGTCCTATGAAAGTCATCCTATGGATTCCAATTGGCCTTGCATAAAGAAAAGGAACCGCTTTCACTAGTAATAAGAAAAAAATGTATGTATCCAAAAGCAGCTCATGTGGAAATGGGCTCTACCCTGAGGTCAAAGGGCAGACTACGTGACCTGACAGAGGTAAGTACACCATTATTCCATCGTTGTTAGACTTGACACAATAGCCCCTTTCATAAAACAGCTCAATCTGGCTCTGATGCGTGTTCAGTCCTCCAAAGAGCATTCAGAAAAAACACGAATGCGCATTGCCGGGTTAATTTTACTCGCCACTGATCCACTGTTGATCCGCGAGCAGAGGTAGCATTAAGCCTGGATCTGTCGACTTGTGAAAGGTGTCGGGCTGCTGCAGCTTCAAACTGATTTGAATGATGACGTACTCTCCCGGCGCCCACTGTTGCGCTCTATTTAAGTGTGTAAACAAGAACATGACATTTGTATTTCGCTTGCGCATCACTCGCTATTCTTCGCCGAATCTTTTTCTTTTTTTATTGATCATCACGGAAATGTCTAATTGGGGTGATGCCGAGACCCGTGTACTCCTGTGTCTGCACGCAGAGGAGGAAATTAATAAGGGACTTACCGGTACAGTGAAGGATGGGGCCCTTTTGGAGCGGATTGATGCGAGAACAAAAAAAAAAAGCATTCGGATAAGCACAACGATGTTCGCTAGCATCGCCATGTTTGTTTACAGACACCTCTGCGGTCCCACTTTAAACACGCAGGCACCACGTCATCACGTCCTCTGAGCTGCAGATTTTCACCACGCCTCTTTTCAACCCGCGCTGCCAATCATTTTGTGAATGCTCCATTGAGGGCGGACCGTGGCCGGATTCAACTTTGTTTTATGAATGACCCCAGGGGGATTAAAGCCGGACTGGTCTGTGCGGGAATTGCGTGGATCTGACTTATGAAAGGGGCTAATGTAGACAGATGAAACAGCAGAGAATTTTCACATAAAGCTGTAAAAAATCCATATTATTTTGAATAAATCTTTTACAATTGAATGATTTACCTTTGTTACCATCAATATCTTACATTTCTAATAATTATTTTAGTCTGCCTTATAAATGTTAGCGTAGGATAAACTGTTTAAGTGAACATGACCACTTGTATGTGTCCAGTTTTCAACACATTCCACCTCTGTTTCTCTCCACATTAGCTTCATAGAGTTTCTCCTCCTTTCTTTTCTCCTCACAGCACCAAATTAACCTTTACCCCCTGAGCTGCAACATAACATGACAATACGATTCACCTCTTTCCCATATGAGGCCAACTCTCCACTCCTCTCTCCCTTAAGCCTGGAGTGAATTCACATCACATTTTACAAGCTTGCACCCCACCTCTCCTTGTCTTTCTGTCTCCAGCAGTTACGTCTGACTGTGCAAGAAAGCTGAATTTAGCACACAAAAAAAGCTCTGTCAAAGGATGGTGTTGCTGTATGTTGGTGGGAGAAATTCCACACAGAGGCCCCAGGTTTCTGTGCTGTAGCAACTGCATGGCTCAAACTGACTGGATGCTCCATGGAGAGATGAAAAAGCAAGCACAGCAGTTTTCCGGACCCACTTTTACTTCATGCTTTGCATGAGCAGAATGAAAAGGGGGGCATAAGTGAAAACTGAAACAATGCTGCAGATCATCCGGGCTCCTGAGAGAGGGGACAGACTGCTGAGCTGAAGCATCCTGGTCACCTTATGGTGATTTATTCGCCAGGATTTAAGGATTAAGTTTAGTATGACAGAGTTTCATCCTGGGAGCAGCAAACACTCCCACCTCCTCTGTGACTGACTGTTAGACAAGTTCTGTCAGCCTCAGAGTCAATGAAAGCCCAAGCAGAGTGGAAATACTGCTCCCCTAGACACGCTTGTCCGAGTCCTGCAGTGCAGCCAGATTTTCTTTGCCAAACAGAAATACGATAACTTCTCATAGTCTGAGCAATAAAGAGGAACACTGAGAACCAGTAAAGAGAGAAAAAAGAATCAACATGCAATTCCAAAGAGTTAATTAAGATTTGGATGACTGTGGAGGGTGTAGATGATATACAGTATGATCAGCATGCTAGTCACCAATACTGTATAGACATTTTGCTGTACTTACTCTTGTTTTTACTGCCTTCCCCCCAAAAAAAAATTGTTCTTCTGCTGGGTCAAATGATTAATGTTGATTAACTGATTGTTTCAATAATCCGATAATGACCCAACTTTTTGTTATGTCTGTTATAATTTGAGACATTACATGTTGAATCAAGAAACAAATGTGTGGGAGTTCTGGTTTCTGCCTGCCACTCACTCTCTCCCACAGCTACAGCAGAGAGCAATCATCATTATCCACACCTGATCCCTGATTTGGAGGATTGCTCTGCAGGACTACTTAAGCTGCTGCAAGTCTCTCCTCCAGCGCTGGAACATTATCCTTCTAATGGTAAAAGATAATGGTCAGCTATTTGTTGTCTCCTGGCAATATTTTCTAACAAGCATTATTGCTTTGACTCTCTCCAGCGACTTCCAAGTCCTGTCTCCAACCAGCCTTCAACTCTTCAAGGCATGGCTCTCTGTGATGGTGTCCCTACTACCAATCAACAGCCTCCTGCATGCTCTTGCACTCTCTGCTCCTGCTGGAAACAACTCCTCATTCAAAAGGTACTCACCTCTCCTCAAGTGGCTTCTCTCGGAACCCAGGACCTCACAGCATGCTTCTCCAACGCCTACAACAAAGGATAAATCAGTAAGATAATTAAATACTAGAAAGTTAATTCTCAATAGTCCAGGTATCAAATCCGCTCATTCTCAATCAGTTCATCTGGACAGTTTCTTTTTAGCAGAAACGTTTCACCCTCACTCCAGAGGGCTTCCTCAGTCAGAGTAGTCCAAAGCACACTGAAGTTAACCCACCAAGTAAGCAACTTATGTGGACCAACCAGTTTGCTGTAGCCAAGATGGTTTCTGGGGGTGTGTCCCTCGTCGACTCCTCCCAGGCAGGCAGACATGTCCAAAGTGGTTCAAGACAAGAAAGTTAATTCTCAATAGTCCAGGTATCAAATCCGCTCATTCTCAATCAGTTCATCTGGACAGTTTCTAATAATATAATAATAATAATAATTAAATACTACTTCAGATAACTATCAACCTGCAAAGACCTGCAGCCAATACTCACCTTGTCTCTTCTCTCCGTTTCAGCCCAACTCCCTTTTTCCTATGAAAATACAGTAGTTGTTTTTGTAGACTCTGTGTCTGTCTTCTCTTCAGTTTGCCTTCTGGGGTCTAATATTGATAACAATCATGTTGAAATGTACATTATGTTCCAAAGGCAGCTGCCACTGGACATGAAGGATTTCAGAAAACTGTGAATTAAAAATGTAAAAAAGTTAAGTCTGGTCCTCTGGACATTCAACAAACGAAGCAAAAAAAAAAAAGTTGAGAAATTTCATATTTCATCCGAAAGACTTCTTCAGTTTGAGGAGCTGTTTTCAGCTCAGTCTTATAAATAGCACCTTCTCATAGTGCATCAACCAGTTTGCCACTGACAGCCAAAACCAGCTGCTCACATGATCAAGGAGGACCATCAGCATAACGATGGATTGTTATCATGGTTCAGAAGGCACAAATGCTGAATGAACAGGTGAGACAGACCAATTTTACTATTGAGGCTTTGAAGGCCAAGGAAGAGCACATTAAACAAAAACTAACAACGTGCCTAGATCAGACCACAGTTCAGCAAGTGATGGACTGTACAGATCAGGCACGCTTAGCACAGCATGTTAAGTCCAAGACTCAACAAAACAAGTTTAATTTACTGATAACTAATCAACACCATCACAATTCCAATAACACATTCATAAGACAACACTCCAGTAGACAGTTACATGCCAGGGAGACAGAAAAGTGGGTGAAGAATTTATGTGACAGACAGCTCACCCAGCCGGAGACAGAGATTATTGCCAGGGGACTGAACTTTGTGGTTGCACCAAAAAGAATTCCTCTGGTGGAGATGATCACAGCCACTGAGTCAGCCATCCATAACAACAAAATTAAAGAGTGTGAAGCAGAACAACTCAGAATCAAAGTTTCAGCCTGTCTCAGTAATGCCAAACCACCACCTTCCAACATCAGTAGAGAAGAGAGGGATGCACTCACCACGCTTAGCAAGGACAAAAACATCATAATTCTCCCAGCAGACAAAGGAAGGTGCACAGTGATTTTGAACCAGAAAGACTATCATGAGAAAGTTATGTCACTCCTTAGTGACTTAACCACTTATGAACCGCTGAAAAGAGATCCAGGAAGTGGTTACAAGAAGAAGTTGATAGATTGCCTGAAAATTTTGAAGCAGGACAAGGCTATTGACAGTATTCTGTACCACAGACTGTACCCAGGGGAGGCCACGCCAAGTCTGTATGGTTTACCCAAAATCCACAAACAAGGTGTACCTTTAAGACCAATTGTTAGCATGATTAACTCGGTCACTTACAATGTTTCCAAATATCTGGCATCTGTACTCATCCCTTTAGTTGGCAGCTCAGAACACCACATACAGAACACCATGGACTTTGTGGATAAGGTGAGGGATGTCATCATGGAGACTGATGAAACAATGGTCTCTTTTGATGTTACATCACTCTTTACGTGCATTCCTGTTGATGAGGCAGTAGAGGTGGTCTGTTTAAGGTTAAAATCAGACACCACTCTGAACAGCAGGACCACACTTTCCACAGAACAACTGTGTCAACTCTTGAAACTGTGCCTGCAGTCAACCTACTTCACATATGGGGAGCAATATTATAGGCAGAAACATGGGTGTGCTATGGGGTCTCCAGTTTCTCCTATTGTTGCCAACCTGTACATGGAGGAGGTAGAAAAGAGAGCCTTGACATCCTTTTCAGGGAGACCACCAAGTCATTGGTTCAGGTATGTTGACGACACCTGGGTTAAAATTAAATCTCAGGAAGTCCAACATTTCACTGATCACATCAACTCTGTGGATAAATATATCAAGTTCACACGAGAAGATGTAAAAAATGGCAGGTTGGCTTTCTTGGACTGTGAGGTCTCAGTTTCTGATAGAGGAAATTTGCAAACTGAGGTGTACCGCAAACCCACACACACAGACCAGTATTTACAGTTTGACTCCCATCACCCTCTGGAGCACAAGTTAGGAGTCATCAGGACTCTGTATCACAGAGCAGACAGCGTCCCCACTAACTCAGCAGCCAGACAGAAGGAGAAATCACACACAAGACAGGCTCTAGAGAAATGTGGATATCCTAACTGGGCCTTCCTGAAAGCAGAGAAGAAACCCAAACAGGACTCCAGCCAGCCATCAGGTGAAAAGAAGGAACCCAGACCCAGATGAATGGTCGTTCCAGATGTTGCGGGAGTATCACAGAAATTGAGAAGTTTATTTTCTAAACATAACGTCCCAGTGGCTTTTAAACCCCAAAATACATTACAGCAAAGACTGGTTCATCCCAAAGATCCAGTCCCCCAGCAAAAACAGAGTAATATTGTGTATGCTGTTCAGTGTCAGGAGGGCTGTGATCAGTCTTATATCGGGGAAACTAAACAGCCACTGGCCAAAAGGATGGCCCGGCACAGAAGATCAACTTAATCAGGCCAGGACTCTGTGGTCTACACTCATCTCCACGCCAGTGGTCACTCTTTCAGGGATGAAGATGTTCACATCCTTGATAGAGAGGAACGATGGTTTGAGAGAGGAGTAAAGGAGGCCATCTTTGTGAGAAGAAAAAAAACGTAAATCATTAAACAGAGGTGGAGGCCTCCGGGTTCAACTGTCCCCCTCTTACAATGCTGTTAGTGCTAGTATCACTAAGCCCCTTGTGAATAGCAAGTGGACATCAGGGTGCTAACAATCCATTGTTAGGCTGATGGTCCTCCTTTATCATGTGAGCAGCTGGTTTTGGCTGTCATCAATCTGTTTACAATCTATAGCTAATGTAGGTCAGAGCATCCCTGATGCATCATTACATTTCTATGCTGATGATACAGTTGTATATTGCCGAGCTAAAACAGTAGCTAAGGCTTTCCAGTTACAGCAATCCGCTTTTGACATCATTCAGTCAGATTTGTTCCATCTCAAACTTGTCCTAAATGCTGAAAAAAACAAAAGGGATTTTTTTTCAAGTAGGAAGTCGGTCCCAGCAGATCTTCCTCTGATTTTTTTCCTCAAATGGTGTCCCTATTGAGTTTGTTGATTCCTATAAATATTTGGGTATCCTGGTCGATTCACATCTCTCATTTAAACTCCACGTGGAAAACCTAGTGAAGAAACTGAAAGTTAAACTGGGTTTCTTTTTCAGAAATAAATATTTTGTACACTGTGGTGGACCACTAGGGGGCTCTACTCACACCCAGTGGACCGAATGTGTTAAGGATGCTTTTATTGTGAAAGGTCCAGAGGACCGGATGTTATGTGGGTATATAAGGCGGAGTTGGGTGGTTTTCCCGCCAGTTTTAGTAGGAGTGAATAAAGTGAAGACCTGCATCCCGTCTCCTGTGTCGTCTCTTCACCACCTCCTACAATTGGTGACCCTCGTGAGCTGAATATGTCGACGCATGAAGCTACAGCCAGCTCCCCTCAGCTGTCCCCTGTGGTGGAACCCCCACAGGCGGCCTCGCTCGCTTTTGCGGTGTCCGGCAGGATGCCGGACTTCTGGCTGAACGCCGCCCCGGCGTGGTTTGCACACGTCGAAGCGCAGTTCGCACTTCGCGGGATTTCTTCAGACGACACCAAATACCATCATGTGGTTGCGGCGCTGGACCCACGGTCAGCCCAGCGGGTAATGAGCCTGCTCGAGGACCCTCCTGCACAAGGAAAATACGCCGCAATCAAGGAGCTCCTTCTGCAGCGTTATACGCTTTCAGACGCGGAGCGCGCGGAGAAACTGTTTTCCTTCCCCGGTTTGGGCGATGGCACAGCTCTGGAGCTAGTGGAGGGCATGTTAGCCTTGCGGGGCTCAGGCGACTGCGAGTTCCTCTTCCGCCACCTTCTCCTCCGCAAGTTTCCGCCACAAGTGCGTAATGTCCTGGCCAACTCCACGCTTCTGCAGCAGAAGAATTACCGCGCGCTGGCCGGAGAAGCTGACCGCATTCTTCTAACGACAAGGACCTTCGAAGTCCAGATGGCGGCCCACGGATCTCCAGCAGCGCCCGAGTTTCAAGCAACGCCCTCAGCGCCGGACGAGCCATCGGTGGTAGCAGGGGTCGCTAGCCGCGGGCGGACAGGAGCCGCCTTTTGCTACTACCACAAGCGTTTTGGCGCCAAAGCACGACGGTGCGTCCCACCGTGCAGCTACAAACCTCAGGGAAACGACAACGCCAACGCACGCTAGCAGCCGCGGCCGTTGGCGACAAGGAAAGGCTGCTTTTCATCGAAGACTCGAGGTCGGGGAGGCGGTTCCTGGTGGACTCTGGTTCGCAGAAGAGCCTTGTTCCCCCGTCTGGCTCCGACATGTTGGCTGAAGGCTGCGGCCCGCAGCTAACCGCGGCTAACGGCTCACCCATCAAGACGTTTGGTGAAAGGTTGGTGACTGTTCGTTTCCATGAACGAGACTTCCAGTGGAACTTTGTGGTAGCAGCTAGCTCAGTCCCTATTTTAGGGGCCGATTTTCTTTGTGCTCACGGGCTCCTGGTTGACATGGCTAACAGACGTTTAATCGACGCGGTGTCCTTTTCGTCACTGCCTTGTGAGACGCGAGGAGCTGGGCCTCTAATGCATGCTAATTTTTTAGCTTCGGGTGATGTGTTTCAACGTTTATTGTCTGAGTTTCCCTCGCTGACTGTTCCTAACTTTGCCAACACAAACACAAAGCATGGGGTTGAACATTATATTCCCACAACAGGTCCCCCGGTGTTCGCACGTGCACGCCGCCTCGATGCTACTAAGCTAGCAATAGCACAGGAAGAGTTTGCTAACATGGAGCATTTAGGCATCGTGCAGCGCTCAAACAGCCCGTGGGCCTCCCCCCTCCACATGGTGCCCAAAGCAGACGGCAAATGGCGTCCATGTGGGGATTTCCGCCGCCTTAATAACATCACGGAGAACGATCGTTACCCCATCCCCCACATCCAGGATTTCTCAGTGCACCTGGATGGGACTTCTATTTTTTCAAAAGTAGATTTAGTACGGGGTTACCACCAGGTTCCTGTGCATGTGGAGGATGTCCCTAAAACCGCTGTGATCACGCCTTTCGGCCTGTTTGAGTTTTTGCGCATGCCTTTTGGTCTTAAAGGAGCAGCACAAACATTTCAGCGGTTGATGGATTCAGTCCTAAGGGGTCTGTCCTTCGTATTTGTGTATCTGGACGACATCCTGGTGGCTAGCAGCTCAGCTGACCAGCACATGTCCCACCTCCGCGAGGTTTTTCAGCGCCTAGCAGCACATGGCCTGATTGTAAATACAGCAAAATGCCAGTTTGGACTGCCAGTCATTGACTTTTTGGGCCACCGCATTTCTGCAAGTGGTGCCGTCCCGTTACCAAACAAAGTGCAGGCAGTGTCAGATTTTCCACAGCCCCAGTCTGTTAAAGCGCTACAAGAATTTTTGGGAATGGTGAATTTCTATAACCGTTTCCTCCCCAGGGCAGCACAACTGCTGCGCCCGCTCTATGGAGCGCTGAAAAAGAAAAAGCCCAACGACAGTGTTGACTGGACACCAGAACGCCTACAGGCATTTGGTGATGCTAAAACTGCACTGGCCACTGCTGCCCTTCTGGCCCATCCATCCCCGGCGGCACAAATAGCTTTGACAACAGACGCATCTGATGTCGCGGTGGGGGCTGTGTTAGAACAGCAGGTGTCAGGAGTTTGGCAGCCGCTTGCATTTTACAGCCGTACGCTGCGGGACAATGAGCTTAAATACAGTGTTTTTGACAGAGAGTTGCTGGCGCTTTACCTAGCTACACGCCATTTCAGGTTTTTCCTGGAAGGCCGCCAGTTCACTGCATACGTTGACCACAAACCCTTGGTGTTTGCCATGTCGAAAATTTCTGACCCCTGGTCCGCCCGCCAGCAACGCCACCTCGCAGCGGTGTCTGAATTTACTACAGACATTCAGCATGTGGCTGGAAAGTCCAACGTGGTGGCCGACTGTCTCTCCCGGGTGCTGATCTCCCCCGTGTACGTGGGCATCGATTTTTCTGCCATGGCTGCGGACCAACGTACCGACGCAGAAATACTCGAGCTCCAGTCCGGGCCCACGGGCCTCGAGTTGGAGGAACGGCAGGTGAATGACGGAGGTCCTCTCCTGCTCTGTGACGTTTCTACTGGCAGGCCCCGCCCCCTGGTTCCAGTTTCATGGCGACGCCGCGTTTTTGACTCCTTGCATTCCCTTTCTCATCCAGGGGTTAGAGCATCGGTGAAACTGGTCAGTTCAAAGTTTGTTTGGCCCGGTCTGCGTAAAGCGGTTAAGGAGTGGGCAGCAGCGTGTGTCCCATGTCAGCGTGCTAAGGTTGACAGACACACCAAAGCACCTTTGGAACCTTTCCCTATCCCTAGTCGGCGGTTTGACCATGTGCACGTGGACCTGGTGGGCCCTCTGCCTCCATCACAAGGTTTTACTCATCTGCTGACTATGATAGACCGGACCACCAGGTGGCCTGAGGTGGTTCCTCTGACATCCACAACGGCTGCAGTGGTGGCCCGGGCATTTTTGTCTACCTGGGTTGCACGTTTTGGCCCCCCTTCAGACATTACATCAGACAGGGGCCCGCAGTTTGTTTCTGAGCTTTGGTCTACCATGGCCAAGGGCCTGGGGACGAACGTTCACAGGACTACAGCTTACAACCCTCAAGCTAATGGTTTGTGTGAACGGTTTCACAGGTCATTGAAAGCTGCACTGCGAGCTGCATTGACCGGTGACAACTGGATTGACCGTCTTCCCTGGGTGTTGTTAGGTTTACGTACCGCAACCAAAGAGGACCTGAGCTCTTCCCCGGCTGAACTGGTTTACGGTCAACCTGTGCGCGTCCCCGGTGAGTTTTTACCTGAGGTACCCTCACCACAGTTCGCCCCGCCGTTGCAACATTTTTCGTCTCAGGAGGACTCCGTTCGTGTCCCTGGCCCGGTACACCATTGTTTACCTCAGTCATTTGTCCCTAAGAGTCTGGAGTCCTCTAAATTTGTTTTTGTCAAACACAATGCACACAGGACACCACTACAGCCTGTGTATGATGGACCGTTTCGGGTTCTTCAGCCAGGCCCAAAACATTTCCTTTTAGATTTAGGGGGTCGTACTGAGACTGTCTGTATCGATAGGCTTAAACCGGCTCATGTTGTGTCAGATGATCACGTTGTTACGGCCCAGGCTCCTCGCAGGGGCAGACCTCCATCCACGTTGCTAACGGATTGCGGCCCTCCTTCCAGAGACTCTCAACAACCATTGGAGCCTGAATCTTCTGCAGCCCCTCATCGTCACCCCCAGCTTCATCAAACTGGTTCTGCGGGGCCCAGGTTCAGCCGTTCTGGGCGTTTGATCAAACCTAAAACGCGGGACTAGTGATGGACCTTACTGGGTGTTCTGGGGGGGCGTGTGTGGTGGACCACTAGGGGGCTCTACTCACACCCAGTGGACCGAATGTGTTAAGGATGCTTTTATTGTGAAAGGTCCAGAGGACCGGATGTTATGTGGGTATATAAGGCGGAGTTGGGTGGTTTTCCCGCCAGTTTTAGTAGGAGTGAATAAAGTGAAGACCTGCATCCCGTCTCCTGTGTCGTCTCTTCACCACCTCCTACAACACTATCATTTATGAGATTGTCTTGTATTGTTTCTTTTGTAAAAAAAAATGAACAAATTTAATAAACATGAACAAACATAAACATGTCTAACACTGAATGCTAGGAAACACCTTGTATCTGTGACTTTCCTTCCCTCCATTGATTACGGTGACATTCTCTACATGAATGCTCCTACAAGCACCCTGTGGATGTTGGATGTTGTCTATCATGGTGCACTAAGATTCATAACTGGCTGTGATTATCGTACCCACCACTGCACCCTGTATTCACTGGTTAACTGGACATCATTAACCTCACGCAGACTCTTCCACTGGTACATTTTCATCTTCAAATCACTTCTTGGTCTGCTGCCCTCATACATCTCCTCCTACATGTCTTTGCGTGAGTGCAGCTACAGCGTGCGCTCTCAGGACATGATCACCTGCAGTGTTCCGTCAGTGAGGACTGAACTTGGAAAAAGGGCCTTCTCCTACTCTGCTCCTGCTTCCTGGAATATCTTACAAAAAGATCTGAAGCTCTCGGCCCTGACCTCTCTGGATGGTTTTCAGAATCTGTTGGAATCCTGGCAAAAACCAATGCAGATATGTTCCTGTCTTTGATTTTTTTTTGTACATCTACCTTATAATGTTTTTGCTACTTTTTGCTACTTTTTCTTTTCTTTTGTTTATTGTTTAATGTATTTGTATCATTGATACCATACCATACCAACTTTATTTATAGAGCACTTTATGCACCCAACAGGACCAAAGTGCTGTACACACAATCACAAAATACAATACAATCATAAAATGGAAGGGACTAAAAACAGTACTAAAATAATAAATTATGAATACAATAAAACAAAGTTAAAACATCTCAGATTGTACCAAAAGCCAAAGAAAAAAGATGGGTTTTAAGAAGAGACTTAAAAACAGCAAGTGAAGAGGCCTGTCTTATGTCTAATGGGAGGTCATTCCAGAGCTTAGGAGCTACCACAGAGAAAGCACGGTCCCCTCTAAGCTTGCGCTTTGTCCTCGGTACCCTCAGAAGCAACTGGTCAGCTGACCTGAGCGAACGAGAGGGTGTGTAGTAATGCAGCAGCTCTGACAGGTATGGAGGGGCATGGCCATTTAGAGCTTTAAAAGTAAATAAAAGTATTTTAAAATGAATCCTGTAACGCACCGGTAACCAGTGCAAAGAAGCCAAAACAGGGGAAATGTGGTCAAATTTTCGTGTACCTGTTAAGAGTCGTGCAGCTGCATTTTGAACCCTCTGAAGCTGGGAAGTACACAGATCACTAATACCAACATAAAGTGAATTACAGTAATCCAGCCGTGTGGTCATGATTGCTGTTCATCATTCTTTAGTTTGTAGCAGGTCACTTTCGTAAATGAGCCCTCGAGGCTCAATAAGATTTACCTGACTAAATAAAGGTTGAATGAATGAATGAATCAGCAAACTGGTTGATCCACTAGGGTGCTATTTATGACTGAGCTGAATACAGCACCTCAGACTGAAGAAGTCTTTTGGATGAAAGACAAAACATTTCTATTTTTTTAATTTGTTTTGTTTTTTGAATGTCCAGAGGACCTGACAACTATTTTTTTTCCCACCTGGATTATTGAGCATGCATCAGGATAAGTGAATTGAAAAGTTTTGTCAAAGTAATAAAACAATGTTTAACCATTTGTCTATCTATTAAACAGATAGCCTGACCATCACTAAACAACTAGCTATCCCTTTTCGAGAGTAATGTCACAATTTATATATTGTTAAAAAATAAAAATAAACAGATGTCTTTGATCAAACACATACTTAATGCTTCTTATGTACCTGGTTTTAAAAATAAACTTCAAAGAAACAGGACCCATTTTGTATTTTGTAACGGATGAGCTCAAGCAGGAATCCTCGTGGACTTTAATGTTTACAGGATGACATTGTGATCTCTGGTGAGAACAGAGAACAGGTGGAAGAGAGCTTAGAGAGGTGGATGTATGCAGGAAGAGGAATGAAAGTCAGCCGTAGTAAGACAGAGCACATGTGTGTGGATGAGAAGGAGGCTGGTGGAACAGTGAGGCTACAAGGATCAGTGGTCACAAATGTACAGGACTTCACTGTACTTGGGGTCCACTGTCCAGGAAAATGGGGAATTTGGTTTAAAAAAAAGGGTGAAGAAGAGTCCAGGCAGGATGGAGAGGATGGAGAAATTTTTAAGCAAAGGTCAGAGGAAAAATTTACAAGACAATGGTGAGACCAGCTATATTGTATGGTCTGGAGACAATGACACTGACAAAAAGACAGGAGACAGAACTGCTAGTGGTAGAAATGAAGATTTTGAGGTTCTCCTTAGGAGTGACAAGGATGGATAAAATCAGGAATAAGATCATCCGAGGTACAGCACATGTTAAACAACTGGGAGATAAAGGCCAGACTGAGATGGTTTGGACATGTCCAGAGGAGGGACAGTGGGTATATTGGTAGAAGGATGTTAGAAATGCAGCTGCCAGGAAAAATACAAAGAGGAAGACCAAAGAGGAGATATATGGGCAGCACGGTGGCACAACTGGTAGAGCTGCTGCCTCTCAGCGAGAAGGTTGCCGGTTCAAATCCCGGTCCGGGGCCTTTCTGGGTGGAGTTTGCATGTTCTCCCCGTGCATGCGTGGGTTTCCTCCGGGTACTCCGGTTTCCTCCCACAGACCAAAAAACATGCTTGTTAGGCTGATTGGTGACTCTAAATTGACCCTAGGTGTGAGTGTGAGAGTGGATGGTTGTTTGGTGTGAGTGAGACAGGTCCCTCTTGTAAATGAGTCCCCGTGACTCAACGAGGCTAGCCTGTATAAATAAAGGTTGAATGAATGAATGAATGAAAATATGGATGCTGTTAGAGAGGACATGAAGGTAGTTGGAGTGAGGACAGAGTGAGATGGAGGAGGATGACTCGATATGGAGCGGCCGTGGCGTAGTGGTAATGGCAGTCATCCCCCGATCGGAAGGTTGGCGGTTCGAATCCCGGTTCCCCACACCATGTGTCGTTGTGTCCTTGGGCAAGACACTTAACCCCGAGTTGCTCCCGGTAGGACTGGAAAGCACCTTGCATGGTAGTCTGCCGCTACCGGTGTATGAATGTGTGTAGCATTCAATGTGTGTAGCGCTTTGAGATTTTCACTAATGAAAAGCGCGTTATAAATTGAATTCATTATTATTATTATTATTATTATTATGGAGACCCCTGAAGAGGGAACACCCCCCCCCCCCCAAAAAAAAAAGAAAATGGCTATTTTACAATCATTAGATCTACAATCTTCTTTTGTTTTTAATTATTGGGAGCCTCTTACATTATTCAGCTGCAACCTCATCTTTTTTTGTTCTGATTTGATAGTCTGATGGTCCTGCCAGACAAGACAGAATTTCCACCAAGGTTAAATCATATCTCAGATCACTTTGCAAGTTTGCAAGTGATCTGAGATTTGCACTTTTTCTAAACAGAAATTGACTGAAGGTCAAAATAAAAAAATAAGCAACTTTGGAGGCTTTGTTTTATTTTTGTTTTGTTTTGTTGCTGTTCAGTTTTAATGAAGTCGAAGACGCAAATTCAACAATGGCAGGACTCACAGCTGCATTGAATCACTCATCAACTGTCCACCTGGATACAGCTGCATCGAATCACTCATCAACTGTCCACCTGGATACAGCTGCATCGAATCACGCATCAACTGTCCACCTAGATATTAGGCGCCCCTTTCCTCAGCTCTTCCTGTTTGCCCGTTGCCGGTCTAGTCGTGTTCTGCTCGTCTGGTACTCGTTTCGCGTTCTCGTTCTCCAGTTTTCGCCCTCGCCATGTCTGACGACGACTCCTGCGCCTCCGGGGACTCCCCGGTCCTCTTCCCGGCCACCGCTGGTCCTTCTTCCCCTGCTCCTGCCCGTCGGAGCTCTCGGCGCGCCTGTTTCTTCTTCGCCTTCTGCGTATCTGCTGTCCAGGGGCATCTGCCCGGCGGCCGGTCTCACCTCTGCCCAGCTGGAGTCCCTCGCCGAGCTAGTTCCCTCCGGCGACTCTTCGCCTCCTTCGCCGCTGACGCCCGTGTCCGGGAAGCGCACCAGGAAGCGGTCTCCGCCTCCCGCCAAGCGCGGCAGGGGCCGCCCCCGTTCCTCCGGTGCCCCTGCTCCGGGCCCGGTCCCCTCCACGAGCCGCTTCGGTGCGCCGGCCGCGCCCGCCCGTGCCTCGGCCTCCACTCCGCCTCTCTCCCCGCTCCCCGGCCGACCTTCGGTTGGGTCCCCGCGGGCCCATGATCATTTGTCCTCGGCTGTGCTCGCCTCGCTCACCGTGCTCGTCCAGTCTGTCTCGGCTCTGTCCGCTCAGCGTCTGTCCTCTACTCCTGCATCGTTGGGTTGGTCAGCTCCCCTGCCTGGTCCCGTGGTGTTCACTCTCGCCAAGGCCCGTCCCGCTCCTCCATTGGGTAAGATGTATCGTTTCTTGTCTTCAGTCGGTCTGCTTTGCCTTGGCATGCTTCGTTTTTATCTCTTAATAGACAGTTTACTGACGTGCGCCGCTCCTTAGCTATGCTGCTAATGCTAGGTCGGCTCTTCTTCGTTGATTTTGGCCCGTTCGGCAGCGCCGTCTGGTGCGCTGGCGGTGGTACTACGACTGCGTTGTGTTAGCTCTGCCAGGCAGATGGCGCTGTTATTCCGCCATTGTTTCTTAATGTCTTCTGGTTTGTTTTATGCAAACATTTGCCGTGTGTGCCTTTGGTATTGTTTAATCTGTTTGAATTCTGTCGCACTGGCGTTGTTTGACCTGTTTGAGTGACTTTGGTAAGTTTAATCTGTTTAGATTGTCGCACTGGCATTGTTTGACCTGTTTGAGTGACTTTGGTAAGTTTAATCTGTTTGGATTGTCACACTGGCGTCATTTGACCTGTTTGTGTCACTTGAGTTTAATCTGTTTACATTCTGTCGCACTGGCGTCGTTTGACCTGTTTAGATTGTGTCACGTGGGTAATGCTTGCACTGTGGATGTTCTGTGCAGTCGGTGTTCGAGGTGGTTGTAATCTGTGTGCTGCCTGGTGCTGTCCTGACTTAATTGTTTGTCTTCATGCTCTCCCTCTTTAGGCCAGCCGTACATGCCGGCCCATGCTTCAATTTCCCAGAGGCTCCGTGCAAAAATCCTGCAGGGGCAGCACGTTAATCTGGTTTCCCTGCTGCTTCCCTCCCCCCCGGTTGATCATCAAGTGGCCTTCTCCTCGGAGTTCACTGCGGTCTTCCGTTCTGCCGATCCCCGCCTGTCCAGGGACCTGTCCGTCGGCAAGTTTGTGGCGGCCTTTGGGGTATTCAAGGATGTTCTTTGCTCGGTCTACCCTGAGCGTAGGGTCGAGCTGCACGCCTACCTCGCCCTGGTGGTAGATCTCAGCCTTACGTACGGCGGGTCCCTGTTCTACCGGTATCACAACTCATTCTCCGCTAAGGCTGCTGCTGTCCTGTCCCGGTCGGGGATGCGTCTCGACTGGTCAGTCCTGGACTCTGACCTCCTAGTTATGCTGACCCACGCCGCCCCCTGCCACTCCTGCTCTGCCGTCGGCCATCGCAGTTCCCTCTGCCCCTCGGTCCCGTTTAGCCTGCCTCCTCTGCCCTCCTTGCCGGCGCCCCGTTCTGTTGAGGGTTCTGTTGGCGGCCTGCATACGGACCACCGCGGTCGGGGGGTGGAGGCTTTTGACAACATGCCGATTTGTAACCATTTTAACCGTTCTGTTTGCTCATACCCTAATTGTGCCTTTCTCCACGTGTGCAGCTTCTGCAAGGGCGCACACCCACGTTCCGTCTGCCCTCGTCGGTGGACCCCCAAGGCCCTTCGCGGGTGCGAACGCTGATCTTCTTTCTCCCGTTCACCCCGTTTCTTTCTTAGTTAGCCTCCCGTTAACCATGTTTTACTTTCATAGTTGGCTTCCCGTTCACCCCGTTTTGCTTCCTTAGTTGGCCTCCCGTTAATCCTGTTTATCCGATCCCTCCTGGCTGGCATTGTCTTTCGTGCAAACTCTGTCATCTGGGTCCGTTCCCGACTCTGTTCCCTTCCCTTGCCATTGAGCTCCTTCCTGACTCTGTTTTCTATTCATGCCACTGTGTTTCCCCCGAGGGGCGTAGCTAAGCTCCCTCCGCAGCCGTTCGAGGTGCTCCCAAGGCTTCCTTCCGTCGGCCTGATCACTGGTCTTGGCGGCCTGCTCCTCCTGCGTCCACCCGTACATCTCATCCCTGCTCGCTGCTCGGCGCTTGCTCAGTTTCTAGGTGAGCTCTCGCATTGTTAACTGGTGGAGGAGTCCTTCAGCTGTGAACAACGCCTCCCTCTTCCTTTCTGGCAGCTCAAGTGGGCTTTGCTTTCTCTCTGGTAGCCCATGCGGGTTCACTCTGGTGGGTCACTAACTCTCTCCTCTGCAGCCCATGCGTGGCTCACTCCGCGGTAGCCTATGTGGGACCATTCCCCAGCAGCCCATGCGTGGCTCATTTCCCGGCAGCCTATGCGGGGCTCATTTCCCGGCGGCCCATGTGAGGCTCACTTTCCCTTCTCTCTCCTCTGGCAGCCCATGCGAGGCTCATTTCCCGGCAGCCCATGCGGGACTCATTTCCCGGCAGCCCGTGCGAGGCTCACTTTCCCTTCTCTCTCCTCTGGCAGCCCATGCGGGCTCTCTCTGGCAGCCCATGCGGGTTCACTCTGCGGCAGCCTGTGCGGGACCATTCCCCAGCTCACTTCCTGGCAGCCCATGCGGGCTCCCTCTGGCAGCTCGAGCGGGCATACTCCCATCTCTCATTCCTCTGGCAACCCTTCTCGCGGGCTTCCTTTTCATCTTTCAGCCAGACCCTCGCCGGCTCGCCCCTGGCTATGTTTGGGGGGAGGGAGGAGGATATCCATAATCTATCTCCTCTGTCATTGCCCAGTCCGAGAAAAGAGGCTGTCGTTGCCCAGTCCAAGAAAAGAGGCCGTCGTTGCCCAGTCCGAGAAAAGAGGCCGTCGTTGCCCAGTCCGAGAAAAGAGGCTGTCGTTGCCCAGTCCGAGAAAAGAGGCTGTCGTTGCCCAGTCCGAGAAAAGAGGCTGTCGTTGCCCAGTCCGAGAAAAGAGGCTGTCGTTGCCCAGTCCGAGAAAAGAGGCTGTCGTTGCCCAGTCCGAGAAAAGAGGCTGTCGTTGCCCAGTCCGAGAAAAGAGGCTGTCGTTGCCCAGTCCGAGAAAAGAGGCTGTCGTTGCCCAGTCCGAGAAAAGAGGCTGTCGTTGCCCAGTCCGAGAAAAGAGGCTGTCGTTGCCCAGTCCGAGAAAAGAGGCTGTCGTTGCCCAGTCCGAGAAAAGAGGCTGTCGTTGCCCGGTCCAAGAAAAGAGGCTGTCGTTGCCCGGTCCAAGAAAAGGGGCTATTGTTGCCCAGTCCGTGAACAAGGCTGCTGCCCAGCCCATGAAAAGACGGTGTTGCCCACGCATACCCTCGGGCAGCCAGACCCTCGCCAGCTCGGCCCCGGCTATTTTTTTGGGGGGTAGATATCCATAATCTATCTCCCTATGCCGGACATTCAAGCTCTCAGCAGTCCGGCATGCATGCCCTCCGCCGGGGCCCGAGCGCCAAAGAAACCTTAATCAATAAAACATTTTAATTGTATTTTCTCTCTCGATTTTGTGAAAGATGACAAAGAAATACATGATGAGAATGATATCGTAAATGAATTTAATCAATATTTTGTAAATATTGGATCAAGCCTTGCAGCTAAAATACCAAAAGTAGATAATGTGTGTAAACCAAGTCATTCACATATAAAATAAATAACTTTGGTCCAAGCACAGAGCCCTGAGGAACTCTACAAGTGATATCACGGAGGTCAGATCTAACATCATTTATTTGCACAAACTGTTTCCTATCTTTCAAATAGCTAGATACCCACTGTAATGCTGGTCCTCTAACACCATATTTATTTAGTTTTTCAAGGAGAATGGTGTGGTCAATGGTATCAAATGCTTTTTTTAGATAAACAAAAACACTAACACAGTACTGTTTATGATCGACAGCATTAGTTATTTGTTCCATTAAATCCATGAGAGCCATTGATGTAGAGTTTTTTCCTCTAAACCCATACTGACTGCTACTTAAAATATTTTGTTTATCAATAAATTGATCCAATCTGGTCACAAATAGTTTTTCTAGAATTTTTGAGAACTGTGGTAATAAGGATATTGGCCTATAATTATTGAATACACATTTATCACCATTTTTAAAAAGAGGAATTACCTTTGCTACTTTCATGTTATCTGGAAATATTCCTGTTGAAAAAGATAAATTGCATATATATGTAAACGGTTCAATAACATAACTCATTATTTCTTTTACGAACATCATATCCATGTCCACCCAGTCTTTTGATCTCTTGTCTGAGAGATTTTTTACCATTTTCATAATTTCCTCTTTGTTAGTTCCATTAAGAAAAATACTGTTGGTGCAGCTTTTAATTGAATGACACACATTATTATCTACTTTTGGTATTTTAGCTGCAAGGCTTGATCCAATATTTACAAAATATTGATTAAATTCATTTACGATATCATTCTCATCATGTATTTCTTTGTCATCTTTCACAAAATATTTTGCAATGTTCGTTTTCGCTTTATGACTTTTTAGAACATCATTTATAACTCGCCATGTTGTTTTAGTGTCACCATTACTCTTGTTTAATAAATCACTATAGTATTCTTTCTTGCATTTTCTTATAATCATTACCAATTTATTTTTATATTTTTTATATTTTTCTTCAGCTTGTTGTGTTCTTTTTAACATGAATACAAGTAATTTTTTTTTACAAGCATTTCTCAACCCTTTAGTCATCCAAGGTTGGTCGACAATATTTCTTTTTCTACGATTTATTTGCACACAATTCTTTTCATACAGAGCTTCTAAAATATTCATAAATTCATCATATGATCTGTTAACATCATCAATATACACGTCCTTCCAGTTTTGCTTCTGTAAATCATCTTTTAATTGATCCATAGCTTTTTTTGATGTGTTTATTATTTTTTTCTTAATTGTAACTTCTTTTGTAATGTTTTGATCATTTCTGTAGATAGTGAAAACTGGTAAATGATCACTTAAATCAGTTGTTAAGATACCACCTGTCACATCCCCATTTGTTATATTTGTGAAAATGTTGTCAATTATCGTAGCACTATGAGTTGTAATTCTTGTTGGTTTTGATATTAACGGATAAAGATTTAAACTATACATTGAATTTAGAAATGTGAATTTAGAAATCTGTTCCTTTCAGAAAAAACTATTTACACAACCATTAAAGAGTTCACATCTCCATCCACTTTAGGTATTTTAGCTGCAAGGCTAGTTCCAACATTGACAAAATAATCATTGAAGCCATTTACAATTTCTTTTTCATCATGGATTTCCTCATTGTTCACCACAAAATACAGTACTTTGAAATACCCATTTTTACCTTGTGTTTATTCAGAACACTATTCATTACTCTCCATGTTGCTTTCATATTACCATTACTCTTATGCAGTAAATCACTATAATATTCCCTCTTTTGTTTTCTTATAACATCATTTACTGTTAAAAAATTAATTAATTCATGAAATTTCTCATCCAGCATTCAGAGCAGAAGAATGAGTGAGCTGTGATGGTCCACATGGAGAAAACAAGTGCACTTGGACCATTTCTCATCAGGGTCATGTGACCGTGGATCAGTTGTACTCTCAGGGGTCTCCAACCTTTACAATCAAAACAGCCATTTCTGCTTCTTTGTTCACTAAATTAAATGTGTCCTGAGCCACAAAACCTGTTACAACTGATTCAACAGGTGGCCTGCGGACCACATCAAGTTATGGTTCTCAACTGGTGGCCTGCTGACCACATCAAGTTTGTTGAAGGATGCTTTTCTGGCCAATAGGGTAGTTGGGCAGAGTATTGTTCAGATGAAAATATCTACGGTAATTATTTTTAACATTTGTTGATATTTTTACAGTGGGAGCATGGTGGCACAACTGGTAGAGCTGCTGCCTCTCAGCGAGAAGGTTGCCGGTTCAAATCCTCAAATTGCTGGGTGGAGTTTGCATGTTCTCTCCGTGCATGCGAGGGTTTCCTCCGGGAACTCCGGTTTCCTCCCACAGACCAAAAACATGCATGCTAGGCTGATTGGTAGCTCTAAATTGTCTCTATGTGTGAGTGAGAGATTAAATGATTGTTTGTCTCGTTTGTCTCTATGTGTCCCTGTGATGGACCTGCGACCTGTCCAGGGTGTACCCCGCCCCTCGCACTGTGATTGCTGGACATGGGCACTGGCGACCCCCATGACCCAAAATGGAAGAAGCGGGTAAAAGATAATGGATGGATATTTTTACATTTTAAAACAAATTAAAAGACAAGATTCTTGTAAAGAAGGAAAAATAATATGCTATTTTCCAATTAAAAATGAAAAATCACAATGCACTACAGGTCTAGGTAATATTTTTTTAATGTGGAAAAACTAAGTATCCTACTTCAAATAAATACAGTTAAATATGTTTTACTCCTTTATTAGTTCTAGTATTCACACATTTGCGAAGGAAATTACAGAAAAACTGCTAAAACTAGCCCTTTTGTTGTTATAAGAGCTAAAAATTTCATTTTAAAGTTAATTTTGATCAAAGCTTGATAGAGCCACTGCACAGGGACCAAAGAGCCACATGTTGCTCCAGAGCCGCAGGTTGTAGACCCCTGCTATAGTTGATTAAAACCATAGACTTCCAGCCTCAATGACAAACTGTTGATGTCATTTTCTCAGATCAGGAAACACCTAAATGCATGTGTGATAGGTTGAAGAACTATTATTCGTATAATTTCATAACATTAAAATAGTTTAGAATAAATATAAATTCCATATATTTAATTCCATATAAGGCTATAAACAATTTAACATGATTTACAACCTATTTTTCATGTTACATTAATGTTTGTATTGCTTTATTTAAGGAAATTGCAATCCATACACCAGTAATCAGCTAGAAAGCCTTTTCTGGGATTAAAACAAACAAACAAACAAACAAACAAACAAACAAACAAACAAACAAACACAAACAACAAACAAACGAAAAAAGTTTCGGGGAATGACTGTTGGTGCCACATCCACCACCAGGGGGCGCTCTCCTCATTCCAATAAACTGCTCAGACAGGAAGCATCACGTGATTCTTTCTCTCCTATTTACACATAATGCTGGTTGAAATATTATATATTTGTGTCCTGTAAATTGTTAAGACATTTTAGAGACAATTATTTATTATTTTTTAAACTTTAGAAGCATTTTTTTTGGTTTTGTTTGTTTTATAAAGCATTTCTGTGCGTCTGCTGGCTGTTGTGTTAGCTAACAGAAGCTAGCTATGCTAACTGTCGTTTTTTGTGAGGAAACATGTTATAACGCAGGTATTTAACTATATCTTCTTATTTTGGTTCATTAATTAGTTGTTATTATTATTATTAGTTATTATTCTATGAACTTTAGAAGTGTTTTTCTTGTTTCATGAGTTTTTAGACAACGTTTCCGTGTGTCAATTGTGTAGCTGTTAAGCTAACGGTAAAACACTAGGAACTTGTCAGTTATTATTTGGGTATATGTGCTGATATTTGTCAGTTTATTAATATTTTGCTTTATTACTTTTTTTTCCACTTTATGACATTCAGAGTCAGAGTGGTACATGTGGGGGAACTGAGATTATGTACCATACGGTCCCAGTTACATCCAACAATAAAATGTAGAAGAAAAACAGTAATAACATCTAAGATATGAACTATAAGAAAAACATCAACAACTTAAAATCACTCGTGATTATTTCTCCCCTATTTACAGGGGTGTAGCACATGCATGACTTTATGCTGTGGACTGCTGAACATGAGAGATCTGTGAGAGCAGCAGATGGCGCTCCAGTTCTGGGTCAACTGGACCTTCAGCAGTACAATGCTCTGTCCTGCTCCTGTGACACTGCCTGATTCAAACCCTCCTGCTGATGCTCTCAGAATAAAACAAAAACCAGGTAAAGACTCTAAAAGTTCTACAGGCGCACGGTATGGAAACAGAGTTTGACACCTGCAGTATGAACTGTATGATGTCAGCATGAATCATCTGCTGCTGTTTAAATGTTCATCTGTAGAGAAATGGATCCTGCAGTGTGTGTGTGTCCGTCCTGCTCCTCATGACTAATAATCAGATGACCTCCAGGTCACTCACATGGTTTCACTCCAGGAGGTCTGTAAAAACACAGGACACATCTCATCTATAATTCATCATCTTTACCCGCTTCTTCCTTTTCAAGTCACGGGGGGTCACCGGTGCCCATCTCCAGCAGTCACTGTGCGAGAGGCAGGGGACACCTGGACAGGTCTCCAGTCCATCACAGGGACACATAGAGACAAACAACCGTTCACTCTCACCTACGGACAGTTTAGAGTTACCAATCAGCCTAACGTGCATGTTTTTGGTCTGTGGGAGGAAACCAGAGAAACCCATGCAGGAGAGCACATGTGAACACCCAGAAAGGCCCCCAGCCAGGATGTGAACCAGCGACTTTCTCACTGTGAGGCAACGGCTCTACCAACTGAGACGCCGTGCTGCCCTCATCTATAATTCATCCAAGGTAAACTTCTCCTCACCGAGCAGTTTGTTCTGGACTCTGGTCAAAGAGACGACACAAGCCCACAAAAACATCCTGGTCCACAGTTTCTATGACCTCTACTCTTCTTTCTCTTTCATTCTCTTCATTCATTAGCTCCTCAAAGTACTCCTTCCATCTTCCCGTCACGCTCTCCTCACTTGTTAGAACATTACCATTCCTATCTTTAACAAGCCTAACCTGCTGCACATCTTTTCCAGCCTGATCCCTCTGTCTTGCCAATCGGTACAAGACCTTCTCGCCATCTTTAGCATCCAGTCTCCCATACAACTCATTGTACGCCCTCTGCTTTGCCTTAGCTACTTCCCTCTTTGCTCTACGTCACTATTCCACCACCAGGTTTCCTTATCATCCATTCTCTGTCCAGATGACACACCAAGTACCTTCCTACCTGTCTCTCTAATTACAATCTCTGTAGTAGCCCAGTCACTTGGAAGCTCTTTCTTACCACCCAGAGCCTTTAACAGCTCCTCTCTGAACTCCTCACAGCATTCTTCCTTCCTCAGCTTCCACCATATATTACATGAGATTACACGTTTATTTTTCAAGTTTGACCACAACAACAGAGCATCAGTAAATACCGTTTGCTGTTGGCAAAGTTAAAAACAAAATGCCTTTTTGTCTTCAGGATTTGAAATGGATGTTTAATCTACATCTCATCTTTTTGTCTCTGAAAGAGACCTTCTGATTTGTGGTTGAGTTAGTTAACAATAACTGAGACTTCTCCTGGCTCAGTACGAAGTCCAGAGCTAAAAATAGCTGTTAGCTACAATTTGGTATTCTGTCAGCTTTTGTGTGACCAAAATAAATTTCTAAAAGGGCCGTAACCGGCCCACCAGCCACTAGTTCAACCAGATTTTGATAGACATTAAAACAGCGTCTTTCTTATCGTTAATGTTAATTGTTTTGTGTTTATTAGCACTTGTTTCTACATGAATTTAATTTCCTGTTGAAAAACGTGTTGAATATTTCCTCAGGATGCTGCTGCTCCTCTGAGCCTCTGCTCTGTGCGTCCAAATCGATTTTTTTTATTTAGTTTTGCTCATTATCGATAGCTGCTAATACCTCCTTCAGCACAGATTAATTTCACTGCAGCTGAACGGTTCGACCTCAGACAGGAAAATGCTCCTGTACGTCAACAGTGTCTCGTTCAAAAGGACAAAATATTAAAAATGTATCTTGTTCTGTGCGTCAGAACATCTGATTGGCTGCTGCCTGAACAAAGACAACTCTGACTTTAAGGTCAGTAAAAGTCAGTTAAACTTGAAGGAGTCACAGCTTTAATCACTCTCCTCAACTTTTAACTGCTCACAGCACCGGTTACCATTTCTCTGAACTTCAGACAGAAATGAGTGAAAAACACACCTCCAGCATGTTTTTAACTGATGAACCTCCTCACCTCTGAGGATGGACCACAGAAAAGACAACGTCTGGGAAAATAAATAAATAAATGTTAGTTCCCATCAGTCTGCCATCAAGACACAATTATTTCCCAGTTTCTTCAGTTGAATCTGTCAAAAATACCAAAGAGAACAGTTCAACAAAAATCAACAAAACACATCTCCAAATCCACATCAGCTTACTGAAAAAGGTTGTCATTAAAACAAAGGTAAAGCTACAAAACCCTTCTGGAAATGTTGAGGTTCACACAGTTTTGTGGATTTAGAGTTTATTCACACAAAAAAAAAATATATATATATTAAAAAAATCAACCCAGGAACTCCAGAGGGAGCACCAAAGTTTCTGGAGTTTCACGTTCACTCAGAAAGCTTTAGATTGATTTTACTGGAAAAGAAAACTTATTTTCCAGAAACAATGACAGCTGATCAAATTATTCTTTGGTTAAACCAAAAGAGGAATGATTTTTAAAACACGGCTTTGTCTTCATACAGACGTAACGTCTTTGAGCTCTTTTAGCTGTTTGTATATCAAAATATTCGGCTCCTCAAACCAGACAGAGAGCTGATCGATGAGCTGGAGGAGAGGCTATATATAAATATCGGTGTCTGTCAGACCAGCAACTAGGGCATCATTAGCATACTTAATTCATGTGAAGTCTTTGTTGTTATGTTGCAACTCATTTATGTATCTAAGAGAATAAAAGTGGTAATAGCACACATCCCTGTGGAACACCAGTGTTCAAACCCCTGCAGTAGATAGAGTGTTATTAACACAGACTCATTGGAGTCTTCCCCTTTAAACCTTTTTAATCCACAACACAAGATGGCTGCTGACATTTAGATCACGTAAGCGTTTTAAAAAGTTATGTAGCTGGACCGTATTAAAAGCTGATGAAAGGTCCATGAATAATATACCAACATGTGTCTTCGGATTGTCTAAATGGTTATGGGCCTTGTTGAGGAGGGAGAGTGGCATCTTCTACCCCTCGGTTAGAAACTGCATGAGGTCCAGATGCTCAGCTGTAAAATGCATTAGTTCCCTGATCACCAGGAGCTCCATACATTTGCATAATACAGATGTGAGGGTGGTTGGTCTAAAATCATTCAGAGCCTTTGCATGTGTTGGTTTGGGAACCGGGACAATAGTTGATGTTTTACATGCTTGTGGAACAAAGCCAGTATTAAGGAACAACTCGTATATCTCTTTGAACACAGGACCACATTCTTTTAACACCCACCTGGCCCAGCCACCTTATGAGGATGGATTATCTGAAAAAATTGAAATGACCTTCTTCACCTGCAGTTCCCCAGGAGTTGGTGTCAGGGCTGCACAGAAAGATTCAATCTCATTACTGAAATCAGGTAGGTCAAGTCTTGAATAATGGACATTTAGTTTCTTTCTAAGACCAAAAGGGTCCGTGTGCTGAAGGGAATCTTATTGTTTCCTCCCCATTATTGTGCCTGGTCCCCTCCAGGCATCTCTTGCATTTCCATTACTCAGTTCTGTCTCAACCTTATCTTTATAATTTATTTTATCTTTCTTAATCATACAAATGATTTCCTTCTCTTGTTCATTCACCTTTTGTATGTGTCCTATAAAAGCTGCTTTCTTTTGGTTTAGAAGATACTTGATTTCTTTATTGACCCGAGGTTTATTATTAGAGTAAAATCTGACTGTTCTTGTTTTGATGATATTGTCTATTAACTTCTTCCTCTTCTACTGCAAGAAGAGGAATGAAAGTCAGTCGTAGTAAGACAGAGTACATGTGTGTGAATGAGAGGGAGGAGGTGGAACAGTGAGGCTACAAGGAGCAGATGTCACAAAGGTGCAGGACTTCAAGGACTTGGGGTCCACTGTCCAGGAACATGGGGAGTTTGGTAAAGAGGTAAAGAAGAGAGTCCAGGCAGGATGGAGTGGATGGAGAAAAGTATCAGGAGTGATTTGTGACAAAAAGGTGTCAGTAAACATCAAAGAAAAAGTTTACAAGACAGTGGTGAGACCAGATATATTGTATGGTTGTACTTGCTCTTCTCAAGGGCGGACGTCTCCTCTCGGTCTCCACTTTGCTTTTGCTTTGTCTTGTCTGCGAAACTGTCTGAGAGCCTCTCTTCTACAAAATCTTCTGAATCATAACTATGGACTTCAATTTGGTCAGTTGGTCCCTCAACACAACTGATAACATTTCTTCAAAAGAGAAGACAGGCTGTAGGCGAGCCGATTTGCCCTGTTGGCATGCACACAGCTGGATATCTCATCGACTTGGAAGACTTGATGATGTGTCTATCTCTGCTGTCATCTGTGGATCTTAAGGACACATATTTAATTGGATTTATGATAACTGGTTCCTGCTTTTTGGATTTGGCTGGTTCCTGGTCTATCAACACACAAGGAAGACGTCTGCAGCAAATCTGGACCTGGTCAGGCTGCCTGTCTTACATGATGGCTTGGTTCATGTCTCTCAAGAAACCAGACTTTTGTCAGAATGGATTCGATCTCGGGGATTTTCTCAGGCACTTTCCATTTGTGTGGTCATTTTAATTTGGACATTTCGGAAGCAAGTGGAACGACACAGACTGAAGGTAGATGTCATTAAAGTTCTGCCTGTCCCCAAAACAATTGTGTTTATCTGACATTCGACTCCCTGACTGGCCTTGATAGGCCGTCTTATCTCAACACGCCTGAGAAGTTTTGTAAACCTGACGCTCTCACCCTCCCAACCCTTCTGCTGAGGAATTCCACGGACTTTTCATAGGAGCACAGCTGAATAAACATTCTGTCATCATTTCAGGACTCTGGATTCGCCTCTGGCCGTCCTCGGCCTTCTTGTGGCAACATTTCATTTTTCATCCAAAAGACGTAACGTTTCAACAAAAAGGAACCTGGGTTTCCTGAGTTGATGTGTTTCAGTCATTTGTTCTCCCACTCCAGCTGTGGACGGTCCACTTTGGAGACAAACTTTATTTCAGCTTTAAGCCAAAGGTCAACGACTCACGTCTTTGAGTGTGCGTGTGGCTCACAGTTCTGGGCTCAGACCGTTGTTTTAGGTGTTGCTCACAATGTCTGCAGGCTTCAGACACCGAGCTGAATCAATGAGCACCACACACAACCAGAGGTGAAGTCCTTACGAATGGAGCTGCATCCATAAAACCATCTCCGTCCTGTTTTATCAGAATAATTCTTTCAAACAGACTAAATGTGACTGAGCATCGACAGCAAGAGCAAAATAAATAAATATCTTGACTTCTACAGCCCTGTGCCAGGCAGGAAATCCAATATTGAGACATCAGTTTAACGGTCTCTGGTGCACGGCTGTAAAATGTTCTGTGGCTGCTCCACAGCTTGTAGCTGAAGTGGAGCCATTTTCTCATCACGACTCACTTCGACGCGACTTGGGTCTTTCCTCCATCTTGTTGGTTACAGTGTAACTGGTGTGACACCTCGATGTGGCCTCGAAGGCAACAGCACATAGCAATGAACATGAAGTGAATTAACACACCACACTCTGCCACAGATTCCAGAAATGGACGAGTCAAGGCCACCTTCCCTCCACTGTTCAGAACCCGTGAGTCCGTTAGGTCTCGCTCCATCTGAACTCTGTCATCCATCTGCTCCTCCTCAGAGCACCACAGTGTTGCTTTACCCGTTTAAAAACAGTTCAGTTCAGTTTATTCATAAAGCACCAAGTCACAACAGAAGTCGTCTCAGGGCACTGAACAGAAACATTCATATATAAAAACAATAATTGAACATTATTTATCTGAGGAGCAGACTGCTTTGAATTTAACTCCCATCACAGAACTCTCATGTTGAGTAAGAATGAAGGCGACAGTGGAAAGGAAAAACTTCCTCATGCGGAAGAAACTTTTAGCAGAACCAGGCTCAGGACAAGCGGCCATCTGCTTCGACCAGCTGGGTTTGAGAGGAACAGCTACACAATGGCAGGTCAAGAATCACATGTTGAAATACAGTAGTATCAAATGAAAACTATTCAGTTTTAACAACTCATTTAAGGAAATGTAGTCAGTTTGTCCTCTAGTAGTCTAAGCATAACAAGCCAACCCTAACTTTTTATCAAAAAGGAAAGTCTTAAAACTGGACAATGTGTCAGACTCACGGACAGAAACTGGAAGTTGGTTCCACAAGAGAGGAGCCTGACAACTGAAATATGTTCCTCTCATTCTGCTTTTGGAAACTCTAGGAACCACAAGTAAACCTGCAGTCTGAGAGTGAAGTGCTCTGTTAGGAAAATATGGAACAATAAGATCTGTAATATAAGATGGAGCTAGGTTGTTGAGAGCTTTGTAGGTTAGAAGTAAGATTTTGAATTCTATTCTGGATTTGACAGGGAGCCAGTGGAGAGAAGCTAAAACTGGAGAGATATGATCTCTCCCAGTAACTCCAGTTAAGACTCTGGCAGCAGCATTTTGGATCAACTGAAGACTTTTTAAAGAAGTATTTGGACACCCAGATAACAAACCATTGCAATAGTCCAGTCTAGACGTGACAAATTCATGAACCAGTTTTTCCGCATCATCTTTAGATGTTTCTAATTTTAGCGATATTACGCAGGTGGAAGAAGGAGGTTCTAGTAACATTTTAATGCGGGGGATATAAAAACATGTCATGATCAAAAATAACACCAATATTTTTAACATTAGAGCTGGAGGCAGATTAATGACATTTAAGGAGGGAGAAACACTGAAAATATTTTCCTAAGGTGCTCAGGTCCAAAAACCAAAACCTCTGTCTTGTCTGTGTTCAAAAGGAGAAAATTAAGGATCATCCATGTTTTTATGTCTTTAAGACATGCTTGTAGTCTGAGTAACTGATTTGTAGCTGAGTGGCTGTTTATTGGATATAAACCTGAGCGACATCATACCCGGTCAGTCAAGGCTCTGCGGTCAGATCTTCTGCGGTAGAGAAAGTTTGAAGGCTCTAAATCACCCCTGACATTACAGCTCAGTCTCCCGGGCAGCCTGAAACACAGATCACTCAGAAAGCTGGAAAAGCTCTGGGCGTTATTGACCCGAGCACAGTAACTCACCCAGAACCAATTTAGCGCAGGATCCTATCGGGGGGCGAACAACGATGGGTGTTTGGGGACTCGAACCTTCCTAACACCACGGCAGCAGATTCACTTGAGCTTTATCTCATATTTTAAAAACAACTGTCAACATCTGCACCAACACCTGTCCATCAAGGTGCAGCCGTGCACGAAGGAACAAATGAAACATAGATGTGAATCAGCTCAAAGCTACTTTAAAACAGCATTAAAGAAATGAGCTAACGTGATGAATTAGAAGAAGGGGAAGTGCATTTTGCAGAGGTGTATTAAAAAAAGCCTGATCGACTGCACCAGACGGACTCTGGAGGATTTGACTGATCGACTGTTTCTTGCCTGCTTGGTCAGCAGGAGCCTGAAACATGGCCCAGCGTTTAAGTAATTGGTTCTGCTGGAAGCTCTGACGGACGCCTCCTCCTCACTTCTCCCTCCGGCGCTCCTGCTTCGCCGCAGTTATTGGGTTACGTGAGATAATGTAAGTGAGGAGCTGCGAATATTCAGAAGTCGGACATTGTAATAAAATGTGTCAGACTGCAGCGCAGTTGTGGTTAATCTGTTCTCTCTGAATTTTTAATCTCTTGTTTAATTTTTATCATCCATCAGCTTCTCCTCCTCACGTTTTGCTTCTCTCCGGTAATTTCTTTTAAAAAAATCTGCTCCATTAATAATTATGTAAATGCTAATACAGCATTCACACTGTAGTGATCCTGTTTCCCTTTATTATTATTCTGACTTCTGGACGTCGCTGCTGGTGACTGCAGACTGAAGGAGAGGGAAGTGGGAACACCTGGGCTGATTGTTGATGGGGAACAGGTGAGGGAGGAAGACTGAACAAACGCTGAGGCTGACGGAGATGAACTGGAACAAGAGACAAAAGAAGACCTAAACCAGAATACTACAATAAGACCTAACAGTGAAATACAGAAAAACACAAAAGATCTGAACTGAACCAGAAAACAACAGAAAGCAAAGTACAAAAAACATGAAAAGATTAAAGAACTACATCAAATCACAGAAAAACTCAGATGATTATTCCGCAGTCTGTCTTTAACCTTTAGACGTTTCAAAATGTTTAACTTTGCTGCCAAAATGGTCCAAAGTAAAATACATTAAAATTATTTCAACAATGGTTTAAAAAAATCAGACTACTGTTAATACTGTTACTGCTAATACAGCCTGATAATACTACTACTGTACTGGTAATACTGGCATTACTAATCATAATTCTAGTACTACTAATATTTCTGGCTAATATTAAATACACCAATTGTAATAAAAACACTGCTAATGCTAATATCCATCCATCTTTACCCACTTCTTTATTTTCGGGTCATGGGGGTCACTGGTGTCCATATCCAGCAGTCACTGTGTGAGAGGTGGGGGACACCTGGACAGGTCTCCAGTCCATCACAGGGACACAGAGACAAACAAGCCAAACAACCATCCACTCTCTCTAACCTAGAGACAATTTAGAGTTATCAATCAGCCTAACATGCATGTTTTTGGTCTGTGGGAGGAAACCTACACATGGAGAGAACATGCAAACACCCAGAAAGGAGGCCAGGATTTGAACCGGCAACCTTCTTTCTTTTTTTTTTCTCACTAGCTGTCTAACGAGGCGCACACATTCCTCCCCGCTCCCTGTTCTCCTCTCTGTCTGTGTATCGGAGCAGCTCATATTTTTACACATCTTTCGAAATGGAAACTACTGTTTTGGCTCTGACCAACTGGACTTTCAACACAAATGACAAAATGTTTTCAACAAGGCGACGGTCCTGGAGAACATCTTCTGCTCAGATGAGACGCATGCAGCTGGATAAATCTCTGTGGGTGATGTGTCTACTTCTGCTGTCGATCGAGGACGCCGAAATTGCAAATAACTGGAGTTATGATAACAGGTTTCCAGGTTTTGGAATACAGTAGTCTGGATCCTGGTTTATTAACATACAAAGAAGACGGTCGCAGCTAATTTCTCATCAGGCTGCTGCCTATGTGGAGGTCTGGTTCGTGCTTTGAGGACTCAAAATCAGATGATTTAGGAGCTAAACCATAAGATGGAAGTGATTTGAATCGCAGACCACCAGAGGCTTTGGGACTCGTCAGCATGAAACAACCTTGAAGAGGCTCGTAAGCACGGACCAGTAGAATGCACCCTAATCTGGACATGTTGGACCTTGGAAGCATCAGTAAGACTCCAGGCTGATGGAAAAATAGTCTGCCTGAATAAATCAACAATTGTGGTTATCTGAATCTGACTCCCCAGTTGGCCTCGAACAGGCTGACTTATCAATTTCTCCTGAGAAATGTCTAAATAATCAGAATAATCACTGCAAAATATCACATCATGTTGCTGCTGATCTGTTTTCATGTTGCTGTGTTCATTCGTGACCATCTGCTCATACAGACTCATGTTCGTGCTGCTGCTTGGAGTAATGTTTTTCTATGATGTTAATGCTTAGTGAATTTTTAGTTGATGTTTTTCTTAGTTCATATATTAGAAGTTATTACTGTTCTTCTTTTACATTTTATTGTTGGATGTAACTGGGACCCTGTGTACATAATCACGTTTCATCACATGTATCACATGTGGTGCGAATGACAATAAAGATTATCTGTCTCTCTAAACTAAGGAAAAGCTTCATCTATCGCACCCCCACTCTCTGTGGAGGCTTGTCAGAACTGTGCCGGCTGACCATCATCTTATCAGGACAATGTACTTCTGTTAGTGCTTCATGGACCACCTCATCATAAAGGGACCGAGATGGTGTAGAGGCAGGGCAGCCGGCTCAGGACCTGAAGGTCTCGGGTTCGATCCCCGGTCACTGCATACCTCGTTGTGTCCCTGGGCAAGACATTTAACCCCGAGTTGCTCCTGGTAGGACTGGTTGGCGCCTTGCATGACAGCCTACCGCTACCGGTGGATGAATGTGTGTATGAATGGGTGGATGGTTGGTACTGTGAAGCGCTTTGGGGCCCCTCAAAGGGGGCTGGAAAGCGCTATATAAGTAAGCTCCATTTACCATTAATGCATATGTAGGGCGGCCGTGGTGTAGTGGTAATGGCAGTCGTCTCCCGATCGGAAAGTTGGCGGTTCGACTCCCGGGACCCGCACCATGTGTCGTTGTGTCCTTGGGCAAGACACTTAACCCTGAGTTGCTCCCGGTAGGACTGGAAAGCACCTTGCATGGTAGTCTGCCGCCACCGGTTTATGAATGTGTGTAGCATTCAATATATGTGTAGCACTTTGAGATTTTCAGTAATGAAAAGTGCGTTATAAATTGAATTAATTAATTATTATTATTATTATACGTGTTCATAAATGTGCTGCTGGCAGATTTTTTGACGTCTTAAATTGTGTCCTGTAAGGACAAGGTGTGAAGAGATTATTTTTTATAATACAAGTACGCCTCTCCTCATGGCTTTGTCCCTTTTTCTATCTAAAAAAAAAAAATCTGAAAAGGGTAAGAAGGCTGCGCTTATAGCAGCAGCTTCGTGCACTCTGTCCATCTTTCGAACGACTGTACAGACATGTTCTTGTTGTAATAAAACTGATTCTGATTCTCGCTGAGAGGCAACATCTGTAAACACTGAGCCTCTAGCATTTAGCGACTGTTGTGTTTTAGTCAGTCTGTTGCTACTTTTAGCTACTGTTTAGTTATTTGAAGCTGTTCAGCTCTTTTGATCTCTATAGCTTTTTTAATCTATTTATTGTTACAGGAAATTCATTTTCTCTGTTTTCCTTTAAAATTTGTCGCTCTTCTTTGACCTCCTCCTCCTCTTCCTCTTCTCCCCCTCTTTCTCCTCCTCGCATCCTGACTCCTCATCCATCCATCCGCGCTCCCGAGGACAGCTCCTCTTCACCCCGCCCGCCTGTGTGCGCGTGCATGTTGTTGATGGGGTGAGACGCTGAGCGATTCGAGCAGCGGGGACTCTTCCTCTCTCCTCCTCTTCTTCAGAACGTGCTCCTCGCTTCGGGTCCGGTCCGGGACCAGAACACAAGGTAAGAAGCTTCTTCCTTTACTTTGGTTGTGTTTGTGCTGCAGCATGTGCACGTGTTTGCTGTGCACGCTCGGCTGCACGCGAGTGTCTCTGGCTGCTGGTCTGGACCAGAACCTGCACCGTGCGCGTGCTCTGGCTCCTCTGACCGCTGCACCCGGGAAGTTTACTCCAAAGAAGCTCCCGGGTCATCTTTCAGAACCACAGAGACAAACTGAGTCCAGTGAGTTCTGGTTCCCAGGATCCGAACCTGGACCTGAACCTGACGCTCCTGGTTCAGAGTCCAGGACTGATTTGTTGGCAGCTTTCCTGAAAGCAGCACTGCGCATTTTCCCGTGTCCTCCTGTCTCTGTGCGGCTCTACGCTGCGGAGCTTCCCTGATGGAGCTCTCCTGCTCCTCCTCTCCTCCTCCTCTCCTCCTCCTGTTCCTCCTCTCCTCCTCCTCTCCTCCTCCTCTCCTCCTGCGACTAGTGCTGCAAATGTGATGGATTCACTGTTTCTGCTTGAAACCGACATGAAGCAGCCACAAAAGCCTGAGCTGCGGTCTGTGGCAGCTCTGCAGGTTCTGAAGCAGGTCTGCAGGGGCCACAGGGACCCATGGAGTGAGG
>JBBPBX010031051.1:23761-34782 GCA_038048925.1 Garcialebias charrua | reverse complement strand
GACAAAGGAGATTGTTGTGGACTTCAGGAAGAGGGATGCCCAACATGCCCCTCTGACCATCAACAGCACCGCAGTGGAGAGAGTAGACAGCACCAAGTTCCTGGGAGTGCACGTCTCAGAGGACCTGTCCTGGAGCAGGAACACTGCATCACTGGCCAAGAAGGCTCACCAGCGTCTCTACTTTCTCCGCAAGCTGAAAAGGGCTGGAGCTTCAACCCCCATCATGTGCACCTTCTACAGAGGTGCCATAGAAAGTGTCCTGACCAGCTGCATCACTGTGTGGTTTGGTGCATGTACTGCATCCTGCCGCAAGAGCCTCCAGCGCATCGTGAGAGCAGCTGAGAAGATCGTCGGCACCTCCTTCCCCTCACTGCAGGACTTACACAGCAACCGCCTCACTCGGAAAGCCCACTGCATGGCAGGTGATCCCACACACCCACTACACAGCTGCTTCAGACTGCTGCCATCAGGGAGGAGACTGAGAAGTCTCCAGGCTCGAACCAGCAGACTGAGAGACAGCTCTGTTCATCAGGCAGTCAGGATGCTAAACACTCTGCCTGCTCTGCCTCCTCTCCCATTTGAACTGCCTTAACACAAAAATACTTTCTCACACATTACCACATAACACAAAGATTTTAACACTGGACTCTGTGTCATCAAACGGGTTCTTCACTAAACTCTCGGTCATGTGCTCATTCAGTTTGCACTACTTCCCATATTTGTACTAATGTTTGTATTACATCACTGCCTATAGTCATACTACTGTTTACATTCACTGTTTACATTTATTACTACTGTTTACATTTATTACTACTGTTTACATTTATTACTACTGTTTACATTTACACTACTTTTATATCTACACTACTGCTGATACATATACAGTATTCTCTGACCAGCCTTATTTAAGGATGCCCAATGTGCCTTATTTTCTCTTCATTCATTCATTCATTCAACCTTTATTTATACAGGCTAGCCTCGTTGAGTCACGGGGACTCATTTACAAGAGGGACCTGTCTCACTCACACCAAACAACCATCCACTCTCACACCTAGGGTCAATTTAGAGTCACCAATCAGCCTAACAAGCATGTTTTTTGGTCTGTGGGAGGAAACCGGAGTACCCGGAGGAAACCCACGCATGCACGGGGAGAACATGCAAACTCCACCCAGAAAGGCCCCGGACCGGGATTTGAACCGGCAACCTTCTCGCTGAGAGGCAGCAGCTCTACCAGTTGTCCCACCGTGCTGCCCCCTCCCCCTTGCTCTCTGGCTGACCTGCAACTCTGCCTCCTTAGCTCCTCCTCCTCCCAGCGCTGCAGGCTGGGACAGGCGTGGGATGAGCTGTGTGAAGCTGACACCCCACCCACATGAACAAAACTCTGTTTTTATTGGCTGGTTCAAAAAACTCTGTTTTTATTGGCTGGTTAACGGCTGGTCACTGTGGGTTTTTATAAATGCTTTTATTACCACCGGGAGACGCCAGAGGACTATAGTTTTTTCAGAGATTACTTGTCAAACATCTATCTGTCATAAAATAGTGGCAGTGAAGGAATATATTTAAAAAATAACTTACATACCGATCCTTTAAACAATAGGTGTTTCTTAAGGTCCTTGTTAGTCTAATTCACAGATGAGGCTCCCCTGTTCTCATCAGGTGTGAAAACCGGCTGGGAATCAGTCTTAAAGCTGCATTTTACGTTTTTGAAAGTTGGAATCTGAATAATAATAATAATAATAATAATAATGAATTTAATTTATAACACACTTTTCATTAGTGGAAATCTCAAAGTGCTACACACATTCATACACCGGTAGCGGCAGACTACCATGCAAGGTGCTTTCCAGTCCTACCGGGAGCAACTCGGGGTTAAGTGTCTTGCCCAAGGACACGACACATGGTGTGAGGAACCGGGATTCGAACTGCCAACCTTCTGATCGGGGGACGACTGCCATTACCACTACACCATGGCCGCCCCGAATCTGAGACCGGTTAAGACCTTAAGAAACACTGAGGTGTGATGTGTCAATTTACATATGTATGTGTGTATCTTATCTCACTCAGCCTTTATAACCTGAACCCCACACTCTCTGTTCTTTGGATTGAAAAAGCTCCTCGGATGAAGAACGAAACGTCTTCTGTTACAAATAAAGTCCAGTTGTTTTTGTATTGAACGGTTTCTGAATTTATCACGTCCTGGATGACTGAGAATCTTCACCAGCATATTCCACCCATTATTTACAGGCCAAACATATAAAATATTGGTCCTAATTTAGTAAATGAGTTGCCAAATATTACAGATGAAAAACTCATTTATTGTAAAAAATAATAATAATAAAAAAAGTTGGTAGGAGATTTTTATTTCCAACTACTGTCCCATGTGTAAAGGATTTCTGTTCTTTGAACATGACAGAAGGAAAACTCTTCCCTCCGGCCGGCCCTCGTATGATACCACTGGACTGACGGTCCTGTTCAATTCTTGTTTAATGTGACAGAAAGTAGAATTCAGTTGACTTCTACTTCTATTCTAATTTACACCCATTTTTTGTTTACTACCCCCGATAACCCCTTTCTCGTTTCTGTCTGTATTTTCGTGTCAGCATTGCGGCATCACATCAGGACTGGTATGGATACTGCAGTGTTTGGATTGTTTTCTGTGTTTCCGTGTGGATGAAAACATTTCTACAAATGATGCTGTGTTTATACGTATGGTTTGTTTTGGAAAGACAATGTTCAGATGTTGATGGGCCCTGAGTTGGTTATGGTTCAGCCAAGTTTACTTTGATTCTCTTACAGGTTACATGATCTCTGTTTAATGTTCAAAATATGCTGGTAAATAAAATGAAAAATCTATTTTATCTTTTCAATTTGTGATACGCAAATGTTTTTCTGCCCATCCTCAGCTCAGTACTTTGCCAGCACCATGATGATTGTGGGCTTGTCTGTAGTGGTAACCGTCCTGGTTCTTCAGTTTCATCACCATGATCCTCGAGGAGGGAAGATGCCTAAATGGGTAGGCTAACAAACCGTCAACAATACTTTTATTTTTCTGTAATTGGACACATACCGGTAATACTGTATTTTCAGATGCAAGCAGAAGGTCACACTTGAAGCTGATTTTAAGTAACAAGATGATAATTTCTCAAAGACTTAACTGAGAATAATTGGGAAGTACAAACTTGTGTTAAGACAGCTCAGATAATAATATCCAAAGTGCTTCTGGCTTTCCAAAATATAGACCTCTGTGCACCTGGTGTACAGCAGATGCTGTGGCTTGAAAAAGCACAACTTGTTCAGGTGTTTTAAAGTGAGCTCTAGATCATTTAAAGGACGTTCTGCAGGTAATCAAGGTGCACACAGGCGAGGAGATGAAACATATTTCATGTTTAAAATCCCAGCTTCTTCAACTCACAAAAGCTGCCATGAAAATATAAAAAATTTGCTGTCTCCTGTTTTCAGCTACTTGTTTCCCAAATGCTCATGTGTTTATATGTTCATTTGCACACACAGGACTTTACTTATTTAGTAAGGAAACAGGATTTTTTTTGTTTGTTTGTATGTTTGTCTGATTATGTCATATGATAGTACTGAGGACCCAAGTGCATTAACTGGAGACAGGCTGTATAAAACTGAACAGCTGCAAACTAAATGGTGTAAAATTGAAAGTCTGAAAAATATCCAAATTATACAAATTTACAATGAAAAAAAAACTAAAATATTACAAGAACAATTAGTAAAACTAAAACCTAAATTGCTGACATGGAGCAAAAGGTATACTGAGTGTACATCACATATACTGTATACTGTATGTAATCTATACAGACTATATACAGATGGGAGCCTGTCAGGGGTTGACATAAACCTGCATGAGAGGCAAAGAAGATTTGCCAAAAATAAATAAATAAAAGACTTCCAATGTATTAAAAACATCATTTACTAATTACATTAGTTCTGGTCTCATAAAAGAGGTCAACATAGCAAACTTTTTACGTATGAAGCCAAAGCACCCAGTGACTGAGACAAGAGGGAAACGTGGCTGATCAGTTCAATTGGACACAATACGGGGGAAGTAACATCAATTAAATAGAATAAATTACTACAAAACAAAACTGATCAAAGTAGTGCTAAAAAGTCAACTGTGAAAGAAAAAGCATTAACATTATCAAAATTACCTCATGGAAACTAAAAAGATTAAACTACAATATTTACCTTCTCCCTCTTCTGACATGAAACATGTCAAAGCCTTCTGAAATGTTTTTACATTCTAAAATTTTGCTGTTAGAATAAAACTTTTTATCTCCATTTCTCAATTTTAGGTTTTGTGCAGCTCTGTTGCTTTCTTTGTGGTTTTATAGATGAACTACGGTGACCCTAAGGTGTAAATGAACATTTGAAAAAACAGAGCGCAAGTGGTGTTTTTTTAATGTATTATTTTTAACTTTATTTACAACATATTCATTTTTTTGTTCAAATATGATTCCGTTTTTTTTTTCAAATGTGATTTTGTTCTTTTTAAATGTTATTCAGTCTTTTCAAATGTGATTCAGTTTTTTGTAATTCAGTTTTTTATGTGATTCCGTTTTTTTGAAATGTGATTTAGTTAATTTTTATGTGATTCAGTTTTTTTCAAATGTCATTCCATTTTTTATGTGATTCGTTTTTTTACGTGATTCAGTTTTTTACGTGATTCAGGTTTTTTTTGTGATTCATTTTTTAATGTGATTCCGTTTTTTTCAAATGTGATTCATGTGATTCGGTTTTTTTAATGTGGTTCCATTTTTTTAAATGTGATTCAGATTTTTTAAATATGATTCTTTTTTTCAAATGTGATTCAATTTTTTGAACGTGATTCCGTTTTTTAAATGTGATTCGGATTTTTCAAATATGATTCTTTTTTCAAATGCGATTCAGTTTTTTCAAATGTTTTTTTGTTATTGTTGTGTTTTTTCAAATGCGATTCGGTTTTTTCAAACGTTGTTCATTTACACTTTAAGACCACCATAGTTAAACAATAATTCAAATAAGCTTTTTTTTTTTCAATACTTAAAAAAACTGGGGGGTTTTGACTGTAAGTAGCAATTCATAAAAAAGAAAAAAGAAAAATTTATTGATTTTCCTTTTTTAATATTAATTTTGTAAATAATCCTCTTTAATTCAATGCATTATGAGCTGCGCCCCCAAATACAGTATATACCTGTCTTTGACCATTTCAATGAACTTTCTTATCTTTCTTCATGCCACATGTGTTTTCTTCAATCAGGTCCGAGTCGTCCTTCTCAACTGGTGTGCTTGGTTCCTCCGCATGAAGAAGCCTGGAGAAGAAGGCAAAATGGCCGTGAGCTCGACTAACCCTTCGACTTACAAATACTCCCAGTCGCCCCCGCACCACACCAGTACAAGCAGCATTCAGATGAGCACCATTCCAGGGCAGTCCACCACGACAAATGGCAACATGAACCTTTTCTTCGGCTACCACGCGATGGGCACAGATAACCCTGCCTTCCCACCAAGCACTGATTCAGGACTGATGGTGTGCGGCGGCGGTGGCGGTGGGGGAGAGAACCACCAGAACGGCTCCACCCAGCCTGACATCCACGCGGACCAAACCCGGACTTTGCTACTGGAACAGATTCCAGAAATTTCTCACATCCTGGAGGAAGTTCAGTACATAGCAAGGCGCTTCAGGGACCAAGACGAGGGCGAGGAAATCTGCAGCGAGTGGAAATTTGCGGCGGCTGTCGTGGATCGGTTATGCTTGGTGGCGTTCTCGTTGTTCTCCATCATCTGCACCTTCACCATACTCATGTCAGCTCCCAATTTCATTGAGGCGGTATCCAAGGACTTCACATAAAGCTACTTCCCTTCTTCAGTGGAACGCAAGCAAGAAGAAAAGCAACAGATAAGAATCTTGACATGATTACATCTGTTCATCACAGAAGTGTAAAGCCTCACAAGCTTAAGTTGTTTTCAGATATTTTAAAAGGGTTTTTACGACTCAGTTAATATGAACTGGAATGATGTTTTATTTTCCTTTGAGGTACATCTTACAAAGAGGCTGTTGAAGCTACATGTTCAAGTTAATGATGTAAAAACCCTTAAATGCACTTTTCCTCCACACCACCTCCTTTGTCTGCCACCACTTCAGCTTCACGTCTCATCTGAAAAGCCACTCGTGCTCTCCTGTCTCCATTCTATGTGACACACATCACATTATTCCTCACATCCTCTCTTATATCTTTAAGAATTTTGAATATAGTTTCAGTTTTTAAGTTTCACACAAATCATTTCCCCTTTTTGTTTATTCTGGTGTGTAAAATAATGATAGGTTTTTAATATATATATATACATATATATAGTATATGAATTAGAATGTTGTAATGTGGTTTCAAAAACACTAAGAGTATTTTTGCAATTAGTTGTAGGATTTACCATTACTGCCGATTTAACTTTTCACTTCCATTTAGGTTTCACGATATTGAATGAGTTACAAAGTACAACCACAATAAAACACAGTAAATGTGTCAACGGTTTAAACTAAAATAAATTATCTGTTTTATAAAAATAGTCATTTTAAATTTGATAGCAGCAGCGCATCTCATGAAAAGTTGGGACAGGGACAACAATAGGCTGTAATACAAGCAGGATAACAACTGGAGGAACATTTTGAAATTAATTCGGTTAACTGGCAACGTGTCAGTAAGAGGACTGGGTTTAACAAGAACATGTTGGAGAGGATGATCTCTCAGAAGTAAAGATGGGCAGATTCAGTGTCAGAGTCTGAAAACAAAAACTGGGAAGAAAGTGAAATAATTTAGGAAACCTCAATGAAAATCTGGGAAGACTTGAACATCGCATCATTTAAGGTTTATAAAATCTAAATGTTCCAAGAATGTGCAGAAATCTCTGCATTCAAGTCGACAAAATTAAAACTCCGTGTTGGATGGCTCTGATCTTCAGGCTGTCAGACGGCGTTATATTAAAAACGGGTCTGATCGGGTTCTGGGCTTCACTCTTTGGGCTCAGGAACACTTCAACAAATCATTCTTTGTGCACACAAACAACAATTTGTTATCCGCACACGCTGGTTAAGCTCTGCCATACAAAGAGGAAGTCATTTGTGAAAACCACCCAAAAAGTCAAATTGAACAAATTTAATTTCAAATGGAGACAAAGTGGATGAATCAAAAGTTGAAACTATTTTTGGAAACTTCAGATTCCACGTCCTATAAACTAAAAACGGGAGTTATGATCTAGTCTGGTACTAGAACATGGTTCACAAACCCACCTCTCTGATGGTATGGGGGTGCATTAATGTTCATTGGCACTGACAGCTTACACATCTGGAAAGGCACTTTAAAAAATATTAATGGACCAAATGAAAACATTTGACATTGTACAACAAAATAAAATCCAACAAAGAAAACCAGGGACTCTTGAATGGCTAGGATCCTACATCAGACATTAATAGGACAACCGTTCCCTCCAAATCTCCAGCAGCTGGTCTCCTCAGGTCCTAGATGTTTACGGACTCTTCTTATAGAAGTGGGGATGTTTCACGCAGGGTCAACAAACCTTTTTTGGGATGTGTTGTTGCCATCAAATCCAAAATTACCTTATTTTTCCTCCAAAATGGATCACTTCTTACACTGAACATCTGGTAAGTTTATTGCGCTCCACTGTGTAGGTGTCACGGTAGCTTGGCGGTCAGTGTCACGGTGTAAACCTGAGACTGCAGGTCTGAGTCCAGGTTGCATCAGGAAGGGAATCTGTTCATTCATTATGAGTGAAATCTTGTTTCCTGTGGCAACCCCCAAAGAAGGGAGAAGCCAAAAGAACAAGAACTATGTTCCATTGTGAATTAAATATGTTTTATTTATGTTTGTATTTATATTTTACACAGAGTCCTATTTCATTTGTATTTATTTTTTGTCAGATGTGGGGTTGTACATACAATATGATGTTAAAAAGGTGTGGGATTTTTCAATAACTGTTGAAGTTTCTCTTCACCAACTGTCAGATACTTTAATATATTCTATAAAAAACTTACATTTAATGGAGTATTTCTACCATGTCACTTATTAATCTCCCTTTTCATTAAAATCATAAATAACCTTTCAGTCCCTGGTTGAACAGTTCAAATCTCAGCTCTACCATAAATGTAACGATCCGCAAGTCATCCCTGATCAGAGACTTTTTACTCAAGATTTTTCAAAGTGTGAAACTTCCAAAGAAGCGTTTTCAACATTTTCTTTGCTTCTATATCTTGTGTGACTGTATGTTTTGTGACTTACATCTGTTCACATTACATAAACCCGTCACAGGTTGGCGTGTTTGTACTGAAGTGTTCTGATAGCAACTCAAAGTGACAAAAGAAGATGAGACGACTGAGGACATCCCCCCGGACAAAGGGTCTTAACCGTTCTCTTTTTTTTCACACTCAACGCTCAAAAAAAGGCAAACACTTCTCATAATCTCTAGAAGCAACACACATCAAGGACTACTGGGACGATGTAACAGATTTGTGTTCAGCGACATCACCTTTCCCCACTCTCTGATCCTCGCTGCTGGAAGTCCCACTTTCTTTGCACTAACGTGAACTCATTGACATGAGGAACTTAAAGGACACTGAGAAGGAAAAGGAATTCATTCATCAGCTGGAAACCCACAAGAAAACGTTTGAACGGATTTCTTTAAGATGTACAGTATTTGCAAATTTGTGCAATGTTAGGCATTTTTTTTCTGTATCTTCTTGATTATCTTTCCATTTTATTTAACAAGTGAATTAGGTTAGAAATATGACTGGAAATTAGGTTCGGTTAGTTTTGGTTGATGGTCGCACGGTGGCGCAGTTGGTAGAGCTGCCACCTTACAGCGAGAAAGATGCCCAGGTTCAAATCCCGGCCTTTCTGGGTGGAGACATGTCCAGGGTTTCCCCGCCGCTTGAACAGTGATCGCTGGACATAGACACCCAATCCCGCAACCCAAAAAGGAAGAAGTAGTTAAATATGGATGGATGGATGGATGGATGGATGGATGAATAGTTTTGGTTGGGGAGTTAATGGGGCACTGTTGAATAGTTAGTAGCTTACCTGCACTAGACAGCTAAAATCACTGAGGAATTCTCACGCTGGTAACAAACTAACAGTTACTCAGAATAGTGTCCATGCAGGAACAAATCCTCATCCACATCCAAACAGACCTTTAGCAGTTCAAGAAAACCATATACATATATTTTTAATACTTTGTCACGTTTGCATACTGCCTATCTTTTGTCAACCAAAAATGTAATTAGTGCTGCTAAATGTTAGGTAGCAAGGACACAGACATACGATCGTCTGAGTCCAGCGGGAGTTACTTTGTCTGTCTCACCAGCCGTGAAATAATCTGGCTCTAATCTTTGTTTTCTTTACTTGTTCACTGTCTGCGGTTGTTCATTTTGGGATTAGCCGGGCAGAACCGTGCGTCACATCTGATCAGTCTGCTGTCGTCCTGGAGGAGACTGAGACAAGCGGGCCAGTACCAGCAGACTCAGCGACAGCTTCGTCCACCAGGCTGTCTTTTTATTTGTCTTGTGTTTTCTTTGCACCGTGGATAAGAGAGTTATTTCAACTCTCTGCTAAACTGACAATACAACTAACTTGCCCTCACTTGATTGGCTGCAGGATTCATTTATTTAACAACTTCTAGTGAAGCAGCTACTGTAGTACAAATAAATGCTTATTTATTCACCCCCACTCCACCCCAAAAATAAATGTTGCTAAAAGAGTACTCAGAAAGTTTAGTTTGAGTCTAAACTGAGCAAAAACTGAGCAGCTGTTAACTTGATTCCACTTTGAGAATTTACCCCTGGTTTTATCTACTGCAGGTAAGATACTTACAGTAGGTGTGTCAAAGAAGCCCATTGTAAAATAAACTGCCCGTTAAAGTCACACAGAAAACTTTAGCTTAAAAAGCAGTTGTGATCAAATGTGACCGTTTTCTGTTCAACATGCTCGACTTTTATTATTAATATTATTTATCCCAGTGTTGTGTTTTAATTATTGGGTGTCTCTTTGTAGGTTGTGCCTTTCCGTTTAACTCTGCTGTAATTCTCTTGGACTATTGTACACAAAAACTCACTGTATGTGACTATTTTGAGACAAATAAAGTGGAAATGTGAAAAAAAAAAAATATATAATAATTGGTGGGTTGTCATGTTTCAAAACTGGCAATTATTTATGTACAAACTAAATCACCCAAATTATTCAGCGCTCTTCATTCTGTCAGCGAGCGACTGGTTTAATACCAGGTTGTTTTGTCAAAGTGTCCCGACAGAATTAATTAAAGCCTGAAAATACCAACGCATCGAACACATAGCTGTAAATTATTGTCAAGTTCCACAGCTTTGAAAAAAACTTTTCCTTCACAGAATTTGTTCTTTGATGATGACAGTTTGGTAACAAAAGTGGAATAGTCTGAGATTTTGACGATAACTATATACTACACAACCATTAATTACAAAATAAAAGAATAGTTACAAACAGAAGGAAAATTAAATCTTTTGTCTAGAACTGAGAATTACACTTTTTGTCTGACTTGTCAAAGTTTCCATTTGTCTTTAGAAAAAAAGTTGTCTGTTTAAAACTTTTCGATTGATCTTCATTTGGATTAAATTAACGGTAAATTTTACTGTGAGAAACGTCACTGTTTCAACACACAGCTGTGATTCAAGCCTCTCTGCCCCCACAGCTGATTGGATAATAAGAGATCGTGTAACAATTTTCAGACTGTGTCAGCAGTCGTCCTCGTTTTCCAGCAGGAAGGAATATCTTTGTCAGGTGGGATCTACTCTCCTTACTGCGTGTGATTTTATTCACAGCTGTTTGCACACACACCAAATGCTGCTCAGCGGAGTGATAACATGTTCAAATGGGCCAAATCTAATCTCAGGGTTCACTACACACAAACACACAAACACACACACAGGCTGATGTTGGTGGTTCAACTTGTGTCTCACTGTAGAACATGGTGAACACACATAC
>JBBPBX010031051.1:0-17197 GCA_038048925.1 Garcialebias charrua | reverse complement strand
TTCTGTTTCTGGTTTTGACGCTCGAAGGATTAAAGGCAACTGCTTGCAGATCAGTTTGTTTCTCCTTCTTCACACGCTACAGTGGTGACCCGCGTGAAATATGTCAAGATCAGACGAGGATGTTGTTTCTTCGTCGGACCCCGCAGCCGCGACGTCTGCCCAGCTGTTGCAGCCGACCCCAGCCGACTCTGTTTCCGCAGCGAGTGTTAAGCTCCCGGAGTTCTGGCAGAGCGACCCGGTTTCGTGGTTCCAGCACATCGAGGCACTCTTTCGCCTCCGAGGCGTGAACGCAGATGAAACCAGGTACTTCTTGGTCGTGTCAGCTCTGGATATGCAGTCAACCCGCAAAGCCATGCCGCTGCTGCGCGACCCGCCGCACGTGGACAAATATGGCGCCCTCAAAGAGTTTCTGCTTCGAAGGTACACTTTGACTTCAACTGAGAGGGCTGATAAACTGCTATCGCTGCCGGGTTTGGGTGACGGCACGGCTGTGAACATGATGGACAAAATGCTGTCGCTACTTGGTTCAGACGACGGGGGTTTCCTTTTCCCTCACATTTTCCTGCGCCAGCTTCCGTCGCAAGTGAGGGCTACTTTGGCCAATTCCCCTTGTTTATCTACCGGTGATTACCGGGGTTTGGCGGAGGAGGCGGACCGGGTCCTGCTGGCTACCAGACGGTTCGCGGTGCAGAGTACATCGGTGGAGCCGGAGCAGACGGAGATGGAGGAGCCAGCGGCGGTTTCAGCTGTTGGCGCGCGAACTCGGCGGGGGAGCTCCCTTTGTTTCTACCACCGGAGGTTCGCAAACAAAGCTAAGCGCTGCATCCCACCATGTGCATGGGTGTCGGGAAACGAGGAAGCCGGCGCTCAGTAGCAGCTGTGGGCGCTGGCGAGCGAGGTGAGCTGCTCTTCGTCACAGACTCCCTGTCAGGACGTCGTTTTCTGGTTGACTCTGGTTCCCAGAAGAGTTTGGTCCACCCTGTTGGACCTGAATTAGCAAGCCGAGGCAGTGGCCCACTGCTAACTGCTGCTAACGGTTCTCCCATTGGAACTTTTGGCACTAGACGGGCAACAGTTTCTTTCCATGGTCGTGAGTTCGAGTGGGACTTTGTTGTTGCCTCAGTGACTGTTCCTATTATCGGTGCAGATTTTTTATGTGCTCATGGACTGTTAGTAGATGTTGCTAACCGCAGACTTATTGACGCTGTAACTTTTGCAACTTTCCCATGTGTGTCTGGGGGGGCTGGGCCGCTAACTCATGCTAATGTTTTAGTTTCAGGAGATGTTTTTCAAGGTTTGTTGGCAGAATTCCCCTCTTTAACTACACCTGCTTTTTCCTCTTCAGAAACTAAACACGGGGTCGAGCATTTCATCCCTACTACGGGACCGCCCGTTTTCGCACGTGCACGCCGCCTCGACGCTGTTAAACTGGCCATCGCTAAAGAGGAGTTTGGTACCATGGAGAGGTTGGGTATTGTTAGACGCTCTAACAGCCCGTGGGCCTCCCCCCTTCACATGGTACCAAAAGCAGACGGGTCGTGGCGCCCATGTGGCGATTTTCGCCGTTTAAATAACGTGACGACGCCTGATCGCTACCCCATTCCGCACATTCAGGACTTTTCTGTTCGGTTGTCGGGTGCTTCCATTTTTTCTAAGGTGGATCTGGTGCGCGGCTACCATCAAGTCCCAGTGCAGTCCAGCGATGTACCTAAAACTGCAGTAATCACCCCCTTTGGGCTTTTTGAGTTCCTCCGCATGCCGTTTGGACTAAAGGGGGCAGCACAGACTTTTCAAAGGCTGATGGACTCCGTGTTACGTGGCCTCGATTTTGTGTTTGTCTATCTGGACGACATTTTGGTGGCCAGCTCGTCAACCGAGGAGCACCTGTTGCACCTGAAAGAAAATTTTCAGCGCTTGGATGCACATGGCTTGATCATTAATCCGGTTAAGTGCCAGTTTGGTTTACCGGTGATCGATTTTTTAGGTCATCGAATTTCCGCGCAGGGTGCAGTTCCATTGCCTGCCAAGGTGCAGGCGGTGGCAGAGTTCCCACGTCCTCTGGTGGTTAAAAAGTTGCAGGAGTTTTTGGGCATGGTGAACTTTTACAACAGGTTCATTCCCAATGCAGCCCATCTCCTGCAGCCTCTCTACGAGGCCCTGCGCTCGAGGAAGGCGACTGACACAGTGGTTTGGACCCCGGACCGGATCACTGCTTTTGATGGTGCTAAGTCCGCGTTAGCTAGTGCGGCACTCCTAGCCCATCCAGATTCAGAGGCCCCGATTGCGTTGACAACTGATGCTTCAGATATAGCTGTGGGGGCCGTTGTAGAGCAACGCGTTGGCGACGCATGGCAGCCGTTGGCATTTTTCAGCCGTAAATTGCGGGACTGCGAGCGCAAGTACAGCGTTTTTGACCGCGAGTTGTTGGCGCTATTCTTAGCTACACGGCATTTTCGTTTTTTGCTGGAGGGTCGTTCGTTTACGGCTTATGTGGACCACAAACCACTCACGTTTGCAATGTCTAAAGTTTCGGAGCCCTGGTCAGCGCGTCAGCAACGGCACTTGGCGGCCATTTCAGAGTTTACAACGGACGTCCGCCATGTGGCTGGAAAATCCAACTCAGTGGCAGACTGTCTGTCACGGGTGCTCGTTTGTCCTGTGCTCCTCGGGGTAGATTTTTCTGCCATGGCCGCTGACCAACCGGGAGACGCTGATATAACTGCCCTTCGTGCCGGCGTTTCAGGGCTTAAGCTAGAGGAGGTCAAATTGGGAGAGGGCGGTCCTTTGATCCTGTGTGACGTTTCCACAGGCCGGACACGCCCAGTGGTTCCATCAGGTTGGCGCCGCCGCATTTTTGACTCTGTTCACTCTCTCTCGCACCCAGGTGTGCGCGCGTCTGTGAAACTAGTCAGCGCACGTTTTGTGTGGCCTGGTTTACGCAGAGAGGTGAGGAGTTGGGCAGCGGCTTGCGTGGCTTGTCAGCGTGCCAAGGTGCACCGGCACACTAAGGCACCACTGGAACCATTTCCCATTCCAGCCAAGCGTTTTGACCACGTGCATGTGGACTTAGTTGGTCCCCTGCCCCCATCACGGGGTTTCACACACCTGCTTACAGTGGTCGACCGCACAACCAGGTGGCCGGAGGTCGTTCCTCTTTCTTCCACAACTACCTCCGACGTGGCTGGTGCGTTCCTCTCCACTTGGGTTGCCCGTTTTGGTGTGCCCTCGGACATCACTTCAGACAGAGGTCCCCAGTTTATTTCAGGGCTCTGGTCCGAGATGGCGCGCTCCTTGGGGGTGCAGGTGCATCGCACTACCGCCTACCACCCTCAGGCTAACGGGTTGGTTGAACGTTTCCATCGGTCTCTTAAGGCGGCGTTACGTGCTGCGCTAACAGACGTTGGCTGGGTGGAGCGTTTGCCGTGGGTGCTGCTTGGGTTGCGATCAGCTCCTAAGGAGGACCTCAACGCTTCATCAGCCGAGTTGGTTTTTGGTCAGCCTTTACGAATCCCAGGGGAGTTTTTGTTAGACGCTGCCGCTCCACGGTTCCCCGAAGCGGTGGACCCCTATTCGCAGAGTAGTCTTTTGGTTCCGGGTCCTGTGCACCATTGTTTCCCGCAGGCGTTTGTGCCCACAGCACTCCAGTCTGCCCGTTTTGTTTTTGTGCGACGTGACGCCCACCGTTCGCCCCTCCAGCCTCCGTATGACGGGCCGTTTCGGGTGCTCGAAAGGGGCGCGAAAAGTTTTGTTTTAGACATGGGTGGGCGTAGAGAGCTGGTTACAGTGGACCGCCTGAAGCCAGCCTATGTGTTGGCTGATGAAGAGGTGTTGCCGGCTCAGGTTCCTAGACGCGGCCGCCCTCCTGCTCGACCCCATCTTCCGTTTTCTCCCCCCAACTGTGTTCCTCCCCCTGTGGCACAAAATGTTGTTCCTGCACGGGTGCCAGCTGTTTCTCCGCCCCCGAGTCGACGCAGTCGGTTCGGCAGGTTGATTAGGCCCCCTGTGAGAGACTGATATGTTTTGTATTTGCCCTTCTGGGTGTTCGGGGGGGGGGGCTGTGTGGTGTGTTGGTGAGGTATATGGCCTCATCTCTCTCTCACCCAGTAGGAGGAGCCAGCGAGGTGCTCCCCAGGTTTTACCAGGTGAAGAAGAAGAAGTGTTCGTGTGTAAATTCATTCATTCTGTTTCTGGTTTTGACGCTCGAAGGATTAAAGGCAACTGCTTGCAGATCAGTTTGTTTCTCCTTCTTCACACGCTACACTACTACCATACTTGTACTATTATTCCTACTTTGCGGTTTTTGTTTGTTCTTGTCAGTTTTTCAATTATCGCGGGGCTTCAGGGTACAGATTACCTGCAATAAATGAGAGACCACTGTATATGTACAGTATTTATGTTTAAAAGGAAATAAACATAAATAAAATATACTCACATGTTTTAATCTATAGACAATTTAAAGCTAGCACTTTGAGATTTTTATTAATGAAAAGTGCATTATAAATGGAATTCATTATTATTATTATTATTATTATTATTATAAATAATTATGATTTTTACAAGAAAGAAATTATTTATTTAATGAAAATAAAACATATTGCATTTGATTCAAATACTTTTATAAAACTGTATCTTTTGTTCTCAAGGCTTGTTTACTAAAGACAAACGTAATAATAAAGTTAATCAGTATCATTAATGTAGGATGTTTCATTGAGACTGATCAAAGCTCATCATCATTTAAATGTGTAACTGAAAACCAGATAAGAGAAACAAATTATGATATTTGATGATGAGAGACACAGCTCTCTTAAAAATAACTTTCAATAAAGAAGGAATAATATCAAGCTCAGATAAAGTAATCAAATGGAAATTTAATTTGTTTTATCGGCACTGGATTAAAAAAACGTAATATCAAGAAAAAACTATGCAATTTAATTAAAGAAACTTTAAAGTATGCATTAATACAGCATAGAAGAAAACTGTCCTGTAAAACACTCCACTTCCATTTTCAAACAATGAAAAAATGTGTTAAAACCTGAGATGAGTGGAACGAAAATGAGCTTTTTAAGCATTGCCACAACCCCAGATGACCCGACTGAGAATTATTGCGCATGAACTTTCTTGCATTGCCACAGCCTTTAAACTTGTATTCTATAAATACAGTCAAGTGGGAAAATGCAGTGAACATTCACTGACTGGAAACTGAGCAAACGTGGGATCATTGGTGCGAGACAGAGTTAAATCAAGTCACAGGCCTGTTTTGTCAGGAAGTGTTGGCTCATTCTATAAAAATAAAAAAGGCTGAAAATGTGAATCGTGTTTGACAGTTTTGTGTCTGAATCATTAAAAAAACAACACAAAAGACAAACAGGATTGATTTATGCCTTGAATTTTAGCCAAGTAAATCAGGTTCCAATAGCATCCACTTTAGACATTGTTTGTTGCAGCCTGAATAAAAAATAAAATAAAAAAGCATATTTAATAACCTCATTAGTTTCAGTAAATATTGTACTTTCTGAAAACTCTAGGATCTGTGTTAGATGAGGGAAATAGAATACACTTTACCAACCCAGTTTCTATTTCTCAGTTTCTAATTTACACATATATCATTTAGAAACACAGGCAAACAGAAATGTGTGCACAGGCATTATTCATCCTCGTGTTTCTGTTTCCAAACGAGCCTTTAGGTGAGTAAGACACAATTCACCAGGAGAGACAAACATGATTTATAATGTCCTCCCATGTCGTTTACATGATGGAAACTGAGGGCCTTTTCCACAGAAAGGTTGTGCTGCAGTGTGACCTCTAAAGTTAATCATTTTGAAATTTTAAAAACTCTTTTCCATAATAATAAATTAATTCAGACTTACTAATGCTATGCAGATCATCCCATGGGAAGGTGCTTTCTGTGCAGCTGGGATTGAGCAGAGAACACTGCCAGTAAACTCACTGTACACGTTCCAGACCAGCAGACCAAGAAGAAGAACAAGAACACAAGACAAATAAATTCTGTTCCAGCGTGCGTTCTTCAAAGAAGTTGCTTCTGGTCTGTGGGAAGGCTCGACACGCTGGTTCAAAGGCCTTTACGAGGCTCATGAGTCACCTGGAAATGACAGAATGGAGACTTTGGCTGGAGAGTTGCTTCTGGAACAAACAAAAAAAAGTTTTGTTCAAACCTTTAAAAAGCTTATCTTTCAGCAGCAACTCATTCTGGTAACACACTGACACTGGTCAAGAGTGATATTTTCCATAGAGGGTTACTCAAAAAATTCATTTTGAATGTTTGTGATCAGCTGTATTCAAAATATATATATTTGACAAATTAATTAATAATAATAATAATTAATTCAATTTATAACGCACTTTTCATTACTGAAAATCTCAAAGTGCTACACATATATTGAATGCTACACACATTCATAAACCGGTGGCGGCAGACTACCATGCAAGGTGCTTTCCAGTCCTACCGGGAGCAACTCAGGGTTAAGTGTCTTGCCCAAGGACACAACGACACATGGTGCGGGTCCCGGGAGTCGAACCGCCAACTTTCCGATCGGGAGACGACTGCCATTACCACTACGCCACGGCAAGACATTTAAGTACTACTACTTCCATCTCTTGGCGAAGCAGGTCACTTCTCTGCTCCTCTCCTGCCCTAAAGTTTTCCTCCTCCCTGCTTTTACTCTTTGTCTCGTCTGCAACTCTTCAGTGCTCACTCGAAGCAATTTGGAACATGGATTTAATCGCGTGGGCTGTCTCCTCTATCGATAATTTTTTTTCCACGAAGCGCTCCGGACCAGGAGAACCGGCGTGCCCCCTCGACACGCATGCTGCCGGGTAAATCATGGATTCGTGGGGCGAGTGGAAGATGATGTGTCTGACCGTTCTTCCGGTCGAGGACGTGGAAGATCTGTGGATAATTGGATTTATGGTAGCAGGTGCACTGCTCTTTGGCTTGTGCGGGGGCTTCTGCTACTGGAAACTAAGGAAGACTTTCGCGGCGATCAACGCACTGTCAAAACTTCCTGCTCAGAACGACTCTTTGATCCGAGCTGTGACCTCAATGAACCAGCTGTTGTTCGAGCTGAGTCGCACGATGAGAACGGTCGTGGACGACCGCAGACCTGCGGTGCGGTTTGGGACTCGTTTACAGCCGAGCGGGCTACATCAGGGAGGAGAGGGAGACCTGTAGCTCGGGTTGAATGAAAGCTCACATAATTTGGACGAATTGGACTCAGACAGCACCTGGACTCAAGGCTAAACAGTAAAAGTACACTGTAGCCTGCCCTGAAAAATAAATAAATCAACTAATCTAATCGGGACACCCCAAGTAACCTTGAACAAAGGCTGACTGCAAATCTCTCCTGGAGTCTGAAGCTACTGGAAAGAACTGTCGCCCCCCCCCCCCGAGAGCTCTCTGTGTGCATTCAGATGAGCGGCTGAGTCCATCTGCAGAACTGTGCTCTATCTGGACGATTGCTCACAGACTTATCTCACTGCTCCGCCACCAAAATGCAACATGTGATTTGTCTTATCTGTGCTTGAGCTGGTAGAGTTTTTTGACTGTATCATAGAATGTCCTAAGACAAAATGTGATAGATTCTTTTTTGAATACCAATGATTATCCTATTGTAACCTTCCTTTTTTTCCATATCTGATTGTTTGGCGGTGCGGATTAATTTCTGCTGCGGCTTCTGTGCGTACGTCCCCTCTTAAGGATGGTGCGTGCGCCAATTTCAATGTTTTGTGCCCCGGTACAACGACAATGCCAATAAAGATATATTCTATTCTATATATATATACAAAGGGTATACATGTATATATATTTACCATGAGATAGCACTAACCTAAGTTTCTTACATTTAAATATCGGTGGACATTCTGCTGTTACCTGCAGTTTCTGCAGCTCCTGGGAGGCAGGGCAGAGCCGGTCTCTAACACCTGCTCCTGACCCAGTTCTGGTGAGGACTGCTGTTCTTCTGGGGCCTCATGTATCAAAGACTTGCGTGGATTCCTCACTGAAAAGTGACGTACGGTCAAACCCAGAAATGTGTGCACGCACAAAAGGATCCGGATGTATCAAACTGAGCGTACACCTGAATCCACGCACATTCCTTTTGTACATCACAATTGACGTGGAACTGAGCGCACGTGAGACACCTCCCCTGACACGCCTTCATTTACATATGTTAAACAGATGCAAATTACTTCCTGCATGTGTGAAGGACATGTTTGTTTGATCCCTGCGCGATCAGAAATGATTTCTAGATTCGGGAAAATAATGAATATAATATAATATGAGTGAGGACAAACATCCTAAGTAAGAATAGTAATAAAATGTGTTCATCATGCAAAGAACGAGTGATTGTCGGTATTTGTGTGCGCGCGCACCCTGCTGTGGTGCGCGAACCGGCTCATTCATTCATTCTGTGTGGAAATATTAACTTTGCGCACGAGTTTATTACCATTATTACTGTAAACACAGAGGAACTTACTTGGATGTTTGCTAGAACATAGATCTTTGTTTATGTAGATGATGTGAAGAAACGAGTCTGTGCGTCTTGGTGGAGACATTTCATGACATCAGTCCGCAGCCCTGTGCGCAGTCTGTCTGTGAAGCTTTTACTCTCCTACAAGTTATATAAGAGAAATCTACAATAAACGCAGATAATGAAACACCTCCAGCTGCCGTGTCGACACCGGTGAGGGTGCGCGCGCGCTCCAAGCGCGACCACTCAGCCTTTGGAATCATATGGATGAGACATTCCATTGGACATGATCCGGCTTTGTGTGGACTGGACTGCACAGTCCCGATCGACCTGCAGCTCCCTCTGTGGAACAGTTTGACCGCTGCTTCTGTATGCACGCGTGATGCACGGCTCCCCAGAGCGCAGCAGCAGTGCCAAACTGAAAAATGATTATTTCTGAAAACGGCTGATAAGCCATATCCTAGATCAGAAAATTATATCTGTTTCTAAATAAATGCTCTGCGTGTTACACTATTTATTCTCCAGTAAGGCTGAATGAATCCGTTCCTGTTAAATTTATTTTTGGCACAACTTTGCGCGTCCTTTATTTCACTGCGTCATGTGGATGTAATACTTGTTAATCGTGTGTTTGGAGGGAATATTAATCATTTTCACATCATGAACAGTTAATAATAATAATAATAATAATAATAATAATAATAATAATAATAATAATAATAATAATAATGAATTCAATTTATAACGCACTTTTCATTAATGGAAATCTCAAAGTGCTACAAGGTGCAACATATTTGAATGTCAATAAGACAAATAATAAAACAATTAAAATCAACAACAGTATCAGCTAAGATCAAAAGTAGAATCATGAGGAGTAAAGTATGCTCGGTTGAAAAGAAAGGTCTTCAAGCCGCTCTTAAAGTCAACCACAGACTGTGGGGCTTCAGTTTCTCTGAAACACCTGTAAGTGTCGCCAAAGGAACAAGAACCACAGAAACGTGCGTACGCCTGCTCGGGAGCTTGCGTGGATATGTACCTGGATGCGCATATATTCACGTTCAGTTCAGTTTTGATACATACGGGGTTTTGCGTGGAAAGTGACGTGCGCAATGTTTTTGTGCGCACGCACGGTTGATACATGAGGCCCCTGCTCCTGTGGAACAGCGGTTCAACGATGGATCATCGAAGCCTCTGGGTAACTTTGAACAGCTCCTGGTGAAAGTGAATGGCTGTGTTTTGTTCCTTGAGTTTTCTCAAATCCAGGCCTGTTTGGGTTTTACTTCTTATGAAAACTCAAATTATCACGTTGTCACGTTACCACCAAAGTCCTCTGGTTTCTGAGAGATCATTATGTCACTCTTCCTTTCAGATCAACCTCCTGTGTAACTACTCCTCTAACAATAAATTAACTCACCTTTTCATCTGTGTGTTGGACTCTGTCAGTTTACCTGTCCTGGAATTAAAACTAATCTGAACTTGATAAAAGCTGCTCAAAGCAAATTAAACTTAAAGGATTGGGGGAAATGTATTAAAAACAGAGCGAGGGATAAGTTGATGTGAAACTCACCAACAATACTGTAACACTGCCTGGTCTGGAAAGGTTGATCATTAGACTTTGTTGTGAATAGTGAAAAGCATGTTTTAACTGAGACAGACTGGAGACCTGTCCAGAGTGTCCCCCGCCTCTCGCACAGCAACTGCTGGATGTGAGCACCAGTGACCCCTGAGACCCAGAAAAGAAGAAGTGGCTAAATATGATGAATGAATGGATTGGCTGTTCTGAACTGACCAATACAAGGTCAAGAAAATACCTGGATTCATTATTTGGTTATATAAAACATCCACTACAGGAAACCCTCGAGGTACGACACCCGCGACCTACGGCAACTCAGACTTACGATTTTATCATAAAAATATGATTAAAAAAAAACATATATTTTTTTTTGTGTGTTTAAATGTTATTAATTTCATGTGTACAGCACTTTGTTGCAGCTGTGGTTGTTTTAAATGGCTTTATAAATAAAGTATAATTATTAATATTATGTTTTTATTACAATTTTATCGTATTTACGCAACTTCCGGTCGTTTCCGGTCGCCATTTTACAATTGCCAATGCGGTCAATGGAGCTCCGCCATAAAGGCTCCTGTCAGCTGGCTCTAGAGGACCGTGTGTCCGATCAGGGTTGCCTCATACGGATAAATTAGCTGGAAACACTCGGTCAACTCTGTGGACGTCTCAGGCCCGGAGGAGCAGCCGCGGATCGCCCCGCGATCGCTCCCACAACGCCGCCCGACATGCTAACGACAGCAGCTAACAGAGCAGCTAACACAGGCGAAGACACCGAGCCGACATGCCGCGGAGGGGCCATCTGCGGCCGGGAGCTCGCCGCAAATGTCCGCCTGGCAGTCGGGGGACACCGAGCTAACGCGGAGATACAAAGCCGACAGCCTTTTTGAATGAACTGACATGCTGCTAATGGCGGGGCCTAACCGTAGCTAACGCCGAGCAGCTTGTTTTGGATGGAGGAACATCGCGGAGAAACGGCTTTCAGTAAGTTTTTTTTTTCTGGCTCCAAATGTATGAAGTTAAGAAGCTAACAGTCCTTCTTTTAAACAGTTTTGACCACGTGTGTGCGTGTGGAGCGTAAGGAAGCTGGGGGAGCTCGGACGGGTGCAAGAGCTAATACTAAAAGACGAAGGCAGGCTTTGACCAGCTCAAAGTAAGAAATTATATTTTTTATTTATTGTACAGTATTCATTTACTGTACATGTAAAGTTCTGTGCATGTTTATGGCCTAGTATGTCTGCTTGTTCAGTCTCATGCCGTTAAATATGTGTGCGGCGCTCCGTTAGCGGTATAGCCGCGACCTATGTCAGAAACGCGGACCTACGACAGGCACGTGTTTTTGGTCCGCGAGGTACGACAACATCGACCTAAGTCACACCCGTAGATCCCAATCCCTGACGTAACTCGAGGGTTTCCTGTATTAGTAACATAAGCATAGAAAGAAATATATATTTTTAGTAACTGTAATGCTGTGATGGACTTGCGACCCGTCCAGCATGTCCCCCGCCCCTCGCACAGTGATTGCTGGACATGGGCACCGGTGACAAATGGAAGAAGCGGATAAAAGATGGATGGATGGATGAACGTTACTGTAATGTTTTCAAAACAGTATTTAAGCAGTTTTACTACTTTTTTCTGCTTACAATACAAGGGAAGTGGCAAAACATTTAGGTTGAGGCCAGGATTATCAAGATTAACGCCCGGAAGGCCTCTGGTCCTGACAACATACCTGGTCGTGTGCTGAAGGACTGTGCAGGGGAACTCGCAGCGGTCTTCACGGACATCTTTAACATCTCACTAAGCCAGGCCATCGTCCCCACCTGTTTCAAAGCCACCACCATCATCCCTGTCCCAAAGAAGGCAACGCCCGCATGCCTCAATGACTATCGCCCAGTAGCACTCACCCCCATCCTGATGAAGTGCTTTGAACGGCTAGTCATGAAAAGCATCACATCTGTCCTCCCTGCCTCCCTGGATCCCTTCCAATTTGCATACCGACCTAATCGCTCAACCGACGATGCCATCTCCTCTGCCCTCCACACAGCTCTCACACATCTGGACACGAAGGACTCTTATGTTAGAATGCTGTTCATCGACTTCAGCTCGGCATTCAACACCATCATCCCCCAACAGCTCATCCTTAAACTGGACAGTCTGGGGCTGAACACCTCAATGTGTAACTGGCTGCTAGACTTCCTGACCGGGAGACCACAGACAGTACGGATCGGGAGTAACACATCTAGCACCATCACATTGAACACAGGGGCCCCACAAGGATGTGTGCTGAGCCCCCTTCTATTCACCCTGCTAACACACGACTGCACACCATCGTACAGCTCCAACCACTTCATCAAGTTTGCGGACGACACAACAGTGGTAGGTCTCATCAGCAACAACGATGAGACGGACTACAGGAACGAGGTGAGCCGCCTGGCCTTGTGGTGCGGACACAACAATCTCACTCTCAACGTGGAGAAGACAAAGGAGATTGTTGTGGACTTCAGGAAGAGGGATGCCCAACATGCCCCTCTGACCATCAACAGCACCGCAGTGGAGAGAGTGGACAGCACCAAGTTCCTGGGAGTGCACGTCTCAAAGGACCTGTCCTGGAGCAGGAACACTGCAGCACTGGCAAAGAAGGCTCACCAGCGTCTCTACTTTCTCCGCAAGCTGAAAAGGGCTGGAGCTTCAACCCCCATCATGTGCACCTTCTACAGGGGTGCCATAGAAAGTGTCCTGACCAGCTGCATCACGGTGTGGTTTGGTGCATGTACTGCATCATGCCGCAAGAGCCTCCAGCGCATCGTGAGAGCAGCTGAGAAGATCGTCGGCACCTCCTTGCCCTCACTGCAGGACTTACACAGCAAACGCCTCACTCGGAAAGCCCTCTGCATGGCAGGTGATCCCACACACCCACTACACAGCTGCTTCAGACTGCTGCCATCAGGGAGGAGACTGAGGAGTCTCCAGGCTCGAACCAGCAGACTGAGAGACAGCTCTGTTCATCAGGCAGTCAGGATGCTAAACACTCTGCCTGCTCTGCCTCCCCTCCCATTTGAACTGCCTTAACACAAAAAACTTTCTCACACATTACCACACAACACAAAGATTTTAACACTGGACTCTGTGTCATCAAACAGGTTATTCACTAAACTCTCGGTCATGTGCTCAACACAAAGATTTTAACACTGGACTCTGTGTCATCAAACGGGTTATTCACTAAACTCTCGGTCATGTGCTCATTCAGTTTGCACTACTTCTCATATTTGCACTAATGTTTGTATTACATTACTGCCTATAGTCATACTACTGTTTACATTCACTGTTTACATTTATTAATACGGTTTACATTTATTACTACTGTTTTACATTTATTACTACTGTTTACATTTACACTACTTTTATATCTACACTACTGCTGATACATATACAGTATTCTCTGACTAGCCTTATCTAAGGATGCCAAATGTGCCTTATGTGCCTTACTGCATATGCCACTTTGCCTCTATACCAACATCAACTACCTCATACATATACTGTGTACATTAACTCATATGCTGCTGTGCCACTCTTTGCAAATGTCAATGCTAGAACCTTCAGTTTATTTTATAGATATACTTTTTATACTACTATGCAAAAACTCAGGACAGTATTACACTTTTATTATTTCATTTTATGCTTATGTTCATTGGGTGTTTGGTGTTTTAGGGGTGTTTGGTGTTTCAGTGTTGGTGTAAATTTTCATACTTTTATACTACTATGAAAAAACTCAGGACAGTGTTACACTTTTACTATTTTATGCTTATGTTTATTAAATGTTTTAGTGTTTAGTGTTTAGATGGTTACTGTTGCACCGAGGGACTGAGAGAAACACAATTTCAATCCTGTGTATGTCCTGTACATATTGCAGTTCTGACAATAAAGTTGACTTTGACTTTGAGGAACAGTAAAAACAAGTCAGTCAGTCCAAATCATGCTGCATCACTGATGTCAACAACAAACTAATCTTAAAATATATAATTTCCATTATTTTGAACTAATTGTAACAAAGAAATAAAAGGATCTGCTCAGCTGCGTTGGCTGGATTTTGCAACAAAAAAAACGACATCATTTTAATTATTAAGAATAAATAATTGGTTTTTTACTAAAAAACACACAAAACTAGATAGTGTGTTATATTTAAAAAATGTCCTCGTCATTAATGTTAATTATTTTTATTATTGTTCCAGTGTCAGGTATTTGTTTGAGACTGTGGAAAGACTGACCTGTGATAAACTGTTTGTATTTTCAAAGTCAAAGTCAAAGTCAAAGTCAACTTTATTGTCAGATCTGCAATATGTACAGTGCAGGACATACACAGGACCGAAATTGCGTTTCTCTCAGTCCCTCGGTGCAACAGTAAACATCTAAACATTGAAACACTGAAACATATAATAATAGACATAAGCATAAAAATAGTAAAACTAACACTGTCCTGAGTTGTTTTTTTTTTTTTTTTTTTTTTTTGCATAGTGGTATAAAAAAAGAGTATAAAAAGTATAACTAAAATAAACTAAAGGTTTCTAGCATTGACATTTGCAAAGTGGCAAAGCAGCGTATGAGTCAATGTACACAGTATATGTATGAGGTAGTAGTTGATGTTGTTGTAGAGGCAAAAAGTGGCATATGCAGTAAGGCACATTGGGCATCCCTAAATAAGACCGTTCAGAGCACACTGTATATGTACCAGCAGTGGTGTAGATATTAGAGTAGTGTAAATAAATGTAAACAGTAGTAATTACATGTAAGCAGTAGTAATAAAAGTAAACAGTATTAATAAATGTAAACAGAGAATGTAAACAGTATTATGATTATAGGCAGTGATGTAATACAGACATTAGTGCAAGTATGAGAAGTAGTGCAAACTGTATGAGCACATGACCGAGAGTTTAGTGAAAACCCGTTTGGTGACACAGAGTCTAGTGTTAAAAACTTTGTGTTGAGTGATAGTATGTGAGAAAGTTTTAGTGTTAAGGCAGTTCAAATGGGAGGGGAGGCAGAGCAGGCAGAGTGTTTAGCATTCTGACTGCCTGATGAACAGAGCTGTCTCTCAGTCTGCTGGTTCGAGCCTGGAGACTCCTCAGTCTCCTTCCTGATGGCAGCAGTCTGAAGCAGCTGTGTAGTGGGTGTGTGGGATCACCTGCCATGCGGTGGGCTTTCCGAGTGAGGCGTTTGCTGTGTAAGTCCTGCAGTGAGGGCAAGGAGGTGCCCACGATCTTCTCAGCTGCTCTCACAATGCGCTGGAGGCTCTTGCGGCAGGATGCAGTACATGCACCAAACCACACAGTGATGCAGCTGGTCAGGACACTTTCTATGGCACCTCTGTAGAAGGTGCTCATGATGGGGGTTGAAGCTCCAGCCCTTTTCAGCTTGCGGAGAAAGTAGAGACGCTGGTGAGCCTTCTTTGCCAGTGCTGCAGTGTTCCTGCTCCAGGACAGGTCCTTTGAGACGTGCACTCCCAGGAACTTGGTGCTGTCCACTCTCTCCACTGCGGTGCTGTTGATGGTCAGAGGAGGATGTTGGGCATCCCTCTTCCTGAAGTCCACAACAATCTCCTTTGTCTTCTCCACGTTGAGAGTGAGATTGTTGTGTCCGCACCACAAGGCCAGGCGGCTCACCTCGTTCCTGTAGTCCGTCTCATCGTTGTTGCTGATGAGACCTACCACTGTTGTGTCATCCGCAAACTTGATGAAGTGGTTGGAGCTGTACGATGGTGTGCAGTCATGTGTTAGCAGGGTGAATAGAAGGGGGCTCAGCACACATCCTTGTGGGGCCCCTGTGTTCAATGTGATGGTGCTAGATGTGTTACTCCCGATCCGTACTGTCTGTGGTCTCCCGGTCAGGAAGTCTAGCAGCCAGTTACACATTGAGGTGTTCAGCCCCAGACTGTCCAGTTTATGGATGAGCTGTTGGGGGATGATGGTGTTAAATGCCGAGCTGAAGTCGATGAACAACATTCTAACATAGGAGTCCTTCGTGTCCAGATGTGTGAGAGCTGTGTGAAGGGCAGAGGAGATGGCATCGTCGGTTGAGCGATTAGGTCGGTATGCAAATTGGAAGGGATCCAGGGAGTCAGGGAGGACAGATGTGATGCTTTTCATGACTAGCCGTTCAAAGCACTTCATCAGGATGGGGGTGAGTGCTACTGGGCGATAGTCATTGAGGCATGCGGGCGTTGCCTTCTTTGGGACAGGGATGATGGTGGTGGCTTTGAAACAGGTGGGGACGATGGCCTGGCTCAGTGAGATGTTAAAGATGTCCGTGAAGACCGCTGCGAGTTCCCCTGCACAGTCCTTCAGCACACGACCAGGTATGTTGTCAGGACCAGAGGCCTTCCGGGCGTTAATCTTGATGAATGATCGCCTTACGCTGTCTGAGGACAGCGTCAGCACCTGGCCATCAGGAGAGGGGGGGAGTTTATGTGCTGGTGTGCTGTTACTTGCCTCGAACCGAGCAAAGAACTCATTCAGTTCATTCAGCGCAGAGGCTGAGCTGTCACAGGTCTGGGGGGGTGGTTTGTAGTTTGTGATGGTCTGTATTCCCTGCCACAGACTGCGTGTATCCCTGCTGTCCTTGAAACGGTGAGCTATTTTTATCTCATCTCTGCATTAACTGACGGAGCCACAGTTTTCTGTTGCACTTCTCATTTCCTGCACTTCCATATTATATTTTCTATTGTGCTAATAAAATTACATTAATAATTGTAGATCAAAATCAAATTTTAAAAAGTAAATTAGACCTAACAATTGAGAGAAACACAGACAGGTTTGAAATAAAACTCTAAATCTGTTGTATGACTAACTTCACATTATGCAAATTTTTATTTATTTTTTATACTATTTGAGTTTATTAAAAACTATTCTTATAGTTAGCTGGGTGGTTGTTTCCTTCACATTCATTAATTTCACATTCTGTCAAAAAATATACCTAAGTACAGTATTGATATATAACCTTTGTTCTCATGAAACTCTGGAACTAACAAAATTTTCAGTGGTCTTTCAATATGCCTGAGGGGAAAAAAATAATGAAAAAATTAATTAATTAAAAAAACTGTATTCCTGACACGGTTGGCCTCTTTTTGCTTTCACCATCATGTCATATTTAAAAA